>JASFYC010000203.1:0-28331 GCA_030412335.1 Botrylloides violaceus | reverse complement strand
TAATTAAGACCTGATTCGGTAAAAACACGTAGGCCTATCCTTCCTCGTATTGATTCATGACCGTTGTAGATAACTATATAAAACGTGTATGTGTGTGAGTTTTTGTGTTAATAGGGCTGAAATCTAATTGCAGAATACAAGTGAACCAATTGAACATATAGGTAAACAATTACATATGGGTAGTGTGTGCTCATTATAATAAGACACTTTGAACACTGAAAGTAGTGAAAGGGGAACCCTTGCAGAAATTTGGTTCTGCCGGAAAGGCGACGCTGCAAAAACCTTGGTGACGGCATTCATGTCCAATTTCAAAACGACATTACACAAGCGTTGTAGTATGGATAAAAATATCGTTTTCTCTGTAGTGCGTGCTTAGCGGAAATGAAGAAACAATCACAATCACCGATCAGTAGCCGGGCGATGTGATTAAAATGTTTGACTGCAAACTAGGCTTATTCTATAGGTAATTTCTGGACAAATAACGGCGACTTTTAGTCACTACATCACAGTTAGGACAAGTGTATCACTCTTTGGTACATACCCCCCTGATGAATGGCATCATCAGTTGGGGCTAAGCAATTAAAAAATACAATAGAAAGCTGCAGATCCTACAGAATAAAGCCATTAGGATCATTACTGATTGTGCTACTCGCAATAGCGTATCCAACGAATTCAAGAAATTATACATACTGAAAATTGAAGATATCCATACTTTCGAAATCTTGAAACTGATGCATCAATTCAATAATGGTTGTCTTCCCAGTGTCCTGGGTGAGTCATTTTGTAAGCCTGCACATGTCCATGAGCATAACATAAAATTCGCGACCAACTCTTTGGTAGTGAGATACTGCATATCCAGTCTTGCCCAAAACTCTTTATCATTTGCTGGAGCCAAATAATGGAATAGTCTACATGCCACTATCAAAAACAAGTCTTACGATAAATTCAAATGGTCATACCATTCTTACCTCATCGATCACTATTAGGATTCTTTCATGAAAGCAAAAATGTAGCCTATATGTATGCAATAGTCTAATGTATGTGGGCTCGAATCTTCTGTTCCAGGCCTAAATGATTCAATTAAACATCAATCCTCACTTGTGCTTCTATTTAACAATATTGTTAATTGTTATTAATTATTACTATAATTATTGTTTAATATTATTTATTTAATAACATTTATTTATTATTTTTAATATTTTTCACTTCTTTCCTTCCTTTGCTTCTAGTGTCAACTTTATTTGCCTCTTTATTTTGTCGTATCCAGTAACCTTTGGAATTTAATCTTTGTTTTAGTATAACCATCTCATTTAAACACCCCATATGATACTCCTTACTCCACGAGGGCTCGACTCGAAGACTGAAAAGTTAAATCAGGCCACCCTGTCAATACCGGATACAAATAACATGATTTCATGTACCTTGTAGTTAATCCTTTCCTGGTTGACAAAATAAAGTTCTTTCTCTCTTTCTCTCTTGCTCGCTCTCTCAGGGAAAGTGTATGTGAAAAGCTCCTGAACTTGCGTCTGAAACTTAATTGACCTGTCTGGATTACCAAAAACTGATCTTTGCGGATATATTTCTTACTTCGCGACCACCTTCGACAAGCTGCTCGTCAATAGACCAATTCAGAGGCGAAATTACGATCCGTGTCCAGGCCAGTACCACTTGGATTGTAATAATATTTTTCCATAATTACAAGCATTGATTGGTCATTTAGCGTGTATGCCCACATATTTATTTCCTGAGAATATCTATACAGCAAAATCAAAATCACACCCTATCATACCCTCCCCTCCGTCCTTGTTGTGGAGCCGTGCGAAGCACTCAATTATAGACGATGGAAGCATCATGCAATTAGCTGACGGTAGATAAGTATTAGGTAAAAACAGGGTGTGAATTATGTACTGCAACGAATCGCAGACTTTATATATGAACGATATTACTTGTCGATATATAAAATGTATTTTTCTCAAAAACTGAGGAATCATAAACTTGAAATTTCCATCATTGATATATTATACGAAATGAGATCTCTCTACGTTCAGCTGTTCTTGAGGAATAGATAAAGAAGGTTTTCCAGAGTGATTTTCCGCCGTACGATTGTATAGTTTTCAGACCACTACGTGGTTGATTCCAAATAGTATGCGTGTGAAGGAAATGCCAATCAAGCATTGGTTTACAGAGATATAAAAACAATACGATAATTCACGATTACGATCTGTTCGCCGTTTGATTACCTAGAATCAGAGTTAGTAGCTTTTTAATGACTACGGTCAACTTCTTTGTAAGTGTTTGACTTCGCATATAGGCCTACTGGTACTTTAAATGCGTTTTTTATGAGATATTGTAAATAAAATCACCACAGATTTAGCGTCCAGCCTTAGTTTATTGAGAATTAAATTATTCACTAGATTGAGAATAACTCCTTCATCAGTGAAGATGAGGTGATATTCATTTATATAAGCCTTGCAAAGTTTTCAAAGTTGCTGATTTGCGATGGGTAGCCTACGATATAACAATAGCTCATGCGATACCCTATGTCGGTTTGATAATTTGCAATTTTTGTCCCGCGAGAAGTTTTGCAATCTCGTTGCTACAAGTCTAGTTGACACGAAAATTGCATCCCGATGACTTTCTGCATTTTCTGTTCCGGTCATTTAAAGAGTTTTGAGATTATTTTGTGGTTCGTCGTGCGTGGAAACAATCGATAACTTTTCCGTGCCTATAACTGAATAGGATAGATGCTACTAGACAAAATTCGGACTGAACCAAGTGACTAACCAGCCGCATAAAGTCAATGATGTGGTGGCAGTAAACAGACCAGGTAGCCTATGGATGGCGACAAGTTGCCAATCTAAAGTCTCTATTTCTGAATATGCTGTGAAAATATTAACAGAAACGAAATATTTTATGTTGGTGGCGAGATTTATTCGACGCATAATTTCGAGAACATTAAACTATGTAAAATCTTCGCTAACTTTATCCACTTGCGTCGACTCGGAACCACCTTTTAGCCTGAAATAGTCGGAACATGTGGGTGAAATTGAAAGAAGGCTATACGCAAGGTCATAGCATTTTGATAGAAACAATGATTATATATTAGTTTGCCAGGTTGAGCAACCACTCGATGTTCTAAGAACACTAATAGCATTGACATTGGGAATATTAGCAATGTGTCAGTAATATCTGGGATCAAGGGGTAAAATTCCAAAATACAACTGCTGTTGATTGGTAAACAATCTAATGTAAGGAGCGCTAAAGTTAATTCGCAGAAGGTTCACTTCTGACAATAAAACTCACTTACCAATTACAAATTGCATAGATAACCTGGAGCGTTAGGGCATACGACATTAGAGTCGCAGTAAAACGGCGGACTGCAATCAGGAGGGGCAAAGCAACCTAAAAAATATTCAGTATGTTACTTGTAACGGTACATAACATAATATTGGACACAACTTACAGCTTTGAGCCTTGGTAAGTGCCATGACTGTGGCGATCATTGCGAGTTTCATAAAGTATGCCATTGCGATAGAGAGCGTTAAGTATTGATCTACTACAATAGAAGATTATTGTGATTATTGTGCAGCAGAATTGCATTGAACATTACAAACTTCCCTAATGATTTCCTTAGCCACACTCCGCGCGAACCAGCATTGACAAATGGGGATGGATGGAACAGGAAGGACATCGGCAGTGAAACGCACTGCTACCGTATAAATCAATTGGAATCGCTTCGTTGCGGATACTACCAGAGTGGATTAGATATGACATTGTTCTCGCCAGAGATCAGACAAGTGTGAACACACCGCTTTATGTTAACATACGAGCATGTAGACGAGCAACGACGATTTGGTAATGAATCATGACGCACCGCTCCATCAAAGTATGACGTGAGTCTGGAACTAGTGTAGCGGATCCGGTACCTATTTTTATTGCGATTCGTTTCACGAGCACTTGTAGTGGTAATGTACATTTGGAAGAAGCTCATTCCGCTCTTTCTGACACGATGCGTGATCAAAAATGATATGTCCTATCAAGTACTAACGGAATTAGGTGCTTCTACACTCGGTTATTTAGACTAGAAGAAGTAACCGCTATTGTATTCAATGATATCACAGACGTAGCGTTTTACGAGAATTCGCAATCGGATCGTAAGGCCATTTCCATTACAATTTTTCCAAAGCCTCTCCTATTTCCGAAGTGAACTGCTCGATACCCTGAAGAGGTCGAAGCGAGCAGTTGGTGGAAGAGTTGGCTCGCCGAGTTTTATACGTTTCTAATTTCCTGCCCGCACTTGCTTACGTTACAAGTTATTGAATCTTCTTTCATTCAGTTTTCATCGTGATGCATCCGGCTTATAATCTAATGGGTTCTTTACATCATATTAATTTCCTCTGCGATTGCAGAATAAGATCCCACGCTCATCTTCGCTCGGTTAATAAGAAGCGGAGACAATTGGAAATCTTTTTACTTCTTGATGTTAAAACTCGTCATTACATTTTTAAAATTTTTACTTGCCAAAACAGGAATAGTATTAGGGTACATCTGAAAGCGCGCTGACATTTGACACCTATCATAACGTAACATTAGTCAGGTCGTCCTTCCGTAAACAGAAATTATTGTCACGCTGCTAAATTAGAGACGTAGCCTAAGTAGTCTATTCTCAACGGCCCTCCATTTTTTATTAGATCACATCAGATCGCACTCTCGAAATAGAGGCAATAAAAGCCGTCGCATACATATGCCCCGCCACATGTGCCACATTAGTGGCGCGAAGGTGGCAAAAAAACGTCGCATAAAAAAGTTGTCAAAAAAACTATGCGTCTTTTGTACCAACCGCAAGGCATCATTAGTGGCAAAACATTCCGTTAAATGTGTAGGTAGGCCTGTAAGTAGGGATTTTGCCGTTGACGCTCACACACGTTTCATTGAATCTCGAAATAAACAAAAAATCTTGCAGGAGCAAAGTGCGAACAACAAAAGAACCTCCTCTTCCACAGAAGTCCCAAATCGATCAAGTCCATTGACTACCTCACCACAAATATAAGGTATTGGTGCAGTATCCAGATCCCCTTGCACAACTCAACTCAAATAGTCCACGAGGCCAAGACTCACCCGCACACATACTCAACTCTCAGGATTCAATATTCGGAGATACGGTACCTGTGTTTTCGACATCCGATCTTAAACAGATGCCTCCATCCCGTGACAATCCGTCATCTGCCTTGGCTTTAAAACCAACATTCAGTTCATACTTTTCCTTAAAAACAGAAACGCATTGCGGGATTTTAGCTCAAAACATTTAGCGTTATTTTAATCACCTGTTTGGCGAAAATTTATGCAGACCGTAGCTTGATATTATATATTGCGTGTTTTGCCTAAAAGTATCATACTCCATGGTGTGCGATCTACTATGCAATCATTTGCCTCACAAACAAAGTCAATCTGCATGTAAGTGAAGATACGTCAAATGCTGAAATAGGGATTGGAGTGTTTGTATTTCATCGTAATACTTCATTATAGGTGGAATATTTTCCAAATGTCACTCCGACATTACAAAATGTACATCACTTCATGCTTTTAATTATTCATTCGATTTCCTTCAACGAATTTGAACATCACTGTGTAGCTTTAACTGAGTTGAATTCATTAGTGGAAGAAAATTAGTCATCAATACTTGGGATAAAGAACAATTACAAAAATATTAATTGAACATACTGAGTCTTAACTTCAACGATTTCCTTATGTGGTCAATTTCCTCAAAGGGTAGAATTAATATCTTTTCAACAGGCTTAAAAGCAATATGTGATGAAGGCCTATTTGATATAAGCTACTACGCAAAAGTATACTGGCAGGACGCATTTCGGACATTTTATATCCGAAAACCAATTCTCAACGTTGTAGTGAAGTGCTCTTACACTGCGTCTTATTTGAACAACGCATTCCACGATGTAGCAACATAGCATTAACTAATACGTTTGTAGGAAAGTTATTTTATGTGTCTGAGAGATTGCAGTTACTGGTGACCTACACTAAAAAAGATATGAAATTCATCATCGGTATCGCCAACGAGGTCATAATTGAATGATGGTTGAGCATCATCACCGTCAACTTATGACCTACTGCTACTTGTACTAGACATAAATAAAACCGAGACTCAAACACACGGAAGCAAACTATAAAAGATTATCGGATACGGTATGACATATAATTGAGGTTATACATTACGGTCGCATAACTATAGTATCTCTACATTATGAAGTCCTATTCCAAGATATCTATGCAAAACGTTCATGTGGGTGTGGGTATACGTGTTTGTAAGGACTGCAACTAAATTACCTGACTACACCTGAAAATATTTGGACAAAGCGTTACAACATCCCGTATTGGCAGGATGTTATCATCTAAAAAGGAAGGAAGAAAGGAACACCAGAAAGGTAGATGAAAAGCTACCGAAAGACAGAAAAAAATATTGAAATATGTTTTGTTGTTGTACATAATAATATGCCTGCCCAGCAAAACACAAGATATGTTTTGCACACATTTCGGATATCACGAACTTATGCGAGCAAGTCCGAAACATGTCTTGTCATGCAGATATATAACTATGACATCACATTTATATCTTCTCAGACCCGCGAGTTCAGATGATCGAGTCTGTCAGATATAACACAACATTGGCTGGCTAAATTTGAGCGTTTGTGACATAGAATATAGCCTACATGCAGTAGGGCTTATAACGACGAAAATACAGTTGATTATAACTGCATATTGATGATGATCGCCACTTCGACATCGCACTGAAGTCAAGAGTTGGCAACGAAAAACTAATTATGTTTAAACGCTGGTTATTATATTATATTGAATGGAAAATCAGAAATTGGTACATTATTGACAAGTGGATCAGCCTAATTTCGAAATTAACAGCCAGAAATCTCAGAATTGGGCGGCGCCAAATTTTCAGCTCCCCTTGCGTTTGGATTTTACGAGAGTTGAATAAACCTTTACGACGAAATCCGTCAACGAAAACTCTTTGTGTTTTATTCGTGGTTGCGCATTCGCAACGGATCCGAAGCGTGTCTGTTTGGTAAAAAACAAAGAGAAAATGCCGCGGGAATTCAATCACGTGATCTGACCGGCCGTAAAAAATATGAATAATGATCCCGCCATTTGACTGCTAGCGCTCAACGTGTTGGTCGGGAATGTGAAGATGGCTGAGCAGTGGGAAAGACGTAGGAAATATCAAAGAGATTGGGTACGTGCGAAGCGGGCTAGAATTAGGTTAGAGTTTAAGACACAGCAGTCATCAAGCGATGATTATTATTCTGACGGTGGTGGTGATGATGTCCAGCTTCAGCTTCGCGCCGATGTTGAAGACTCAAGTTCCACAGAAGAAGGAAATGTGCGTGATGTTTTGTCCCGATCGTTTCCTGTTAATGGCGAGATTTCATCGCAAATGATAGTGACAGGTTTGCTCCAATCGCCACCCGCCTACGAGGAGAGTCAACAAGCCTTGGACGATGTTGATATGATGCCTGGCAATTGTGATTCTGATGAAGATGTTGCAGGTAAAACTGAGTTATTTAAGACTGGGCTAGCGCATTGGGTATCAATATGCAATCAATATTGATTATTCTATGTATATTTGCAGTTTTGAACAGTAGGCATAACGCATGAGCAATTAAGCATGCTGTTAAGTACTGGTGCAACACCCACAGCGTGCAGTGATTGTAATTATGATGTAATCCAGTTTCTCAGCGATGATCCTACAGTTGCCGTAATACATAAAAGTTGAAAAACTAGAGTGCAAGTGAGAGCCAATATTTTTCTTTTGTGTCACGATGATAACGAATTGTTTCATATATATAAATACACTTTAATGTATAATTCAGGGAATATTGCATTCCTGGTGGCCAAAAAAGGATCCAACAACAAAAGCTAGAAAAATGAAGCCACCAAACTTTAGCAATGGCAAGTGGTCTCTGTATAAAATCCAGATAATCTCGTCGACTGGTGAGTGGAGCTGCGCTCAATTTTCTGATTGAATAACTTGGAAGTGAAAGTCAATTGCATGTACTAGAGCTAGATCGGAAAAATTTCTCATCATCTCATATTTACACCTTTTGTTGAGGTTGTGTGCCATTTAGATAAATGGACGGAGGCTATGAGTAGTTTGCGACATGCTTCAGAATCTAGTGGCTTACAATCTTCAACGTGTGATGAAGCACAGGAAAGTTGCAAGAGAAGACGACGGCCCAATAAAAAATTTCTGGATAGTTCAATGTCGAACAATGATCAAGAAGGTATTATACTCCATCTGCTCAGGAAAACACGGCATGTTGAGAGTATTTGCTTGGTTGTAAATGTAAATATGTGTGTAATAGATGAAGAGTCCTCAACATTGAAGAAGAAATGTTCCAAATCCCAACGCATGCCTTTACAAGAGGTTCAAGTGCCAAATCGGAGAACTGAGCAATCTCATGATTTTGGTAATGCAAGCTTGCCGGTACTCGGCAATAAATATGCTGAAGAGAGTATTCAACAACTTCAGAACTCTGGTATTGAAGGAAGTAGCCAGTTGCAGTTGCTGGACGATGCCAATATCAGCATGCCCATATCAGATGGTGAGTTTCATATTTTTCGGTAACCAGACAACTGTGTAATGTAGCCTAGTCAGTCATTTTATGTTTAGATGTTTGTGTTATGTCAACTCCAGCAAATTCAGTCAAAGCAAAGAATATTGTTAAGCGTAGAAATACACAAGTAGAGCCGATAACAGTGCAAATTGAACCCCAATTGCTGGATCTTCTCCAAAACACGCATGGTCTTGTCCAAAAGATACACGATCTTGTTCAAAGTGGTGGCAGTAAAAGATGTGGCGAAACCAGCTCTATTGTTGTGGAAGATCTTATAGAGAACCCCTTTCAATCAGTTGCAGAGCTAGACAATTTTGAAAATGCACTAAAATATGGGAAGTCTGAACTGGTGAGTCTGATCGATCTTTATCTTGATCGATATCTTAATTTTCAATTATATCTGTCAGGGCGGGGTGGTTTGGTAGGTTTATTTTTTGCCACTGAGCTAATGAATGCACTCCGTCAAACTTTCAATAAAAGACGGGTAGCTTTTACAGATATCTGCTTTGAAAAAACTTCAAGGAATCACACCGTCCCATACTGTCAGAAAAATGATGTCTGCAGTAGCTACTAGTGAAGTGTGGCAATCATTCAGTTTCAAAGGGCAAACGGGCAAAAATGGTAGAAAAAGGTGCTTCAAACAATTGGCTCTGTACAAGACTATCCGCCGTAAGTTGATTATTTTATATCTAGGCTAAACTATTAAGAATAATGGTAGAGTGGCCAACTTGTGGGCAATGATATTAACAGTGTTTCTAAATCTATATTTACTGTTTCAGGAGCATGCGTGAATGTTCACATAGGTCAAAAAGGTATAGACGAAATCGTTCAACGTCGCATTGGGCGCTTTCTGACTTGTCGGATCTAAAATCAAGGTAATCTAATAACAGTATGGTGTAGAGTGCACTGTGTGGCGTTGGTGTATTCAGAGACGAGGTTTTGGGTCAACTCCTTCTATATAAAACAGCATACTGTCATGTCCATAACTCTGAATGTGCAAGGGATTGGGTGTCCCAAACCGAACCCTCCATGTAAAATGTCCATGGCGCAGCACGTTCACCAAGGCGCAGTATGCTGACCACACATACAATTTTGCTAATGCTTTGATTAGTCTGGAGTTACATTATACATATATGCTCTTGTCCTGTTTCAGTGTTCCGAAAAGAAGGATAACGAAGGGATCAGCAATAATACAGCCCAGGAAAAGCCTACTGATTCTGATTCTGATTCTGATGCTTGACTGCTGGTGGCATTTCTATTTTTGTATCTCCATGCCACAACATTGTACAATTTCTTGCCAAATTCATGTTTGATGGTACGTACTATTTTTGACGCAATGTTCTGATTACGGTTTACCGAATCTTCATTATGATATATATTAATCGGTCGCCATCTGCTCCACTGACGGTTCGCCATCTGCTCGCTCCACTGACCTTTATATTCTTCAACGTATTTTTCTGTTTGGCTTTTGCCTGGTTCTATACACCAACAATTATACTAATTCGAAAGCTTTGAAAAATAGTGAATAGTGTAATTTGGTGATTGTATATTTTTACATTTATGCATTAGACTGCCTCAATCCATGTGCAAATTCGAAAGCTTCTAAAATAGTGAATAGTGTAATTTGGTTATTGTATTTTTTCAACTTTCTGCATCGGACTGCCTCAATCCATGTGCAAATCTACTGTATTCCACAAATTGTGTTCAATTCTTACCTCATTTCAACTCCGTCTGTAACTTGCATTTTTTCAATATACAACAAAATTGTGTTATATATGGCTATTATTCAAAACGCGGGGGTCGGAGCCGCAGCCGCAGTCAGTCGGGACTAGTCACGAACGTATCACAAACTAGTTACGAACGTATCACAAACTAGTCACGAACGTATCACCAACTAGTCACGAACGTATCACAAACTAGTCACGAACGTATCACGGGTGATGTCACAAAACATATAATAATGATGTCATTTTGAGTCGACATATATATATATATTAGATATTTTTTGGCTATATCTTTCGGCGTTGTTTGTGAGATCATTATTATATCTTAGTTATATCATGTGTTTGCTGGGTGTATATTATGTGTCCGTGTGTAAATGCAGCAAATATCAAATAAGGACAGAAATACATAGCGGCCTTTCTGTTCTGAATCATGCCACTACGCATCATTATTTCGGATTCGGTACTGGATTCAACATGTCATATGGTAGTACAAGACTACTCCCTAGAAATAATTCTGCCACTCAGTCTGGATGTGAGCAGAAAACCTTGCGGTTGAGTAGAAAGCAACAATATCTCGGGCTTCTTTCAGCATTCTTGTCAAGATTTCGTGCAAAATCCGTCTTTAATAATCCAATCGTTAAACGTCTTTGGCGAGATGCGAAACTTCCTCCCTGTTTCAAAGAAGCAGGTCAGCTGACTAAACGGCGGCAACGGGTTTAGTAGAACCAACGAAGCGTGACGGCCTGAGAGGCTGTCTCGACCATCGACGCAGACTGCTCTTTGTTTATCTTTGTTACAGCGGCTGTAGTTGGGCATCTCGGTTTTATATATCCCAGACCAGATACTGAATGTCGGAATAAAAGTCTCCCGATTTCGAATTCAAAACGTCGCGCCAAATGCCTCACGTGGTTCGACCACGGAAAAAACAATCCTAAATTACGTCAGCGAATTATCTTCGCATGGCTTGAAATCTTCTTTATAATAATAACAGCGGTAGGTTCGCGGTAGTGTTATGATCAGAACAGCAGGAGTGTATTTTGTTACTACCAAGTCAATTATCGATTCCGTGTGCTATATATATGAGTTAGTTAATTATATGTCTTGTTTGGTGGTCCATTAATGGATAATACTCTCAGAGAATTTATGGCATGTCCGAGTGTCCTAGATACTGTGGAGCACGTAACAATCAGTAGATTGTTATATGCTGATTGCAGGCTACCTTGTTTTGGTGCAACTACCAATGATTGTTATATGCTGATTGCAGGCTACCTTGTTTTGGTGCAACTACCAATAATCACTTTGTACCAATCCTGCATCCCTGCGGCGTGTTGTCGATCTGGCGTGTTTTAGTTTTGAAGGCATTCGAGTTTTATCTGCCGAACGAAGAGCAACTCCTTTGGCTTACGTCGCTTTCTTTCCTGACATTTTATCTATAAAGTCGGTACCAGCACTTTGTATTCAAGGAGTCTTATTCTCAGTCCGCAGACAGTGAGGGCGTGGCTAGGGCACGCCATAATACGACAGTTGATGTCGCGTATATACATTCAGAAACGTATATGCGACACACTCGGTATAATTGCAGATCCGCACCAACTCTTAATTTGCACTTCAACACCAACTCGGCTAAATTGCACTTCAACACCAACTCGTTATCTGACCATTGATGCGTACATATTAACCCTCATTATGTGCTAGGATATTAACCGTCGTAACGCCATCGCGCATGAGATTTTTTGCATTCACGGACATGGCTCGTCGCATTGCGGTGGTAATGACGCTCTCGAACTGCGTCTGGGCCTAGGATAGAGGAGGGGGCGTGTCGCAGGCGGGTTGGGTGTGGTCTGGCCGACCCGTGCGGAGCGAAGCGATGCCGGGTCAAGCGGTGCCGTCCACCTCTGGCAGTATCACCCTTTCTCCCCTTAATTTATGGGCTAATCGCTGCATTTAGCCCGGTTTGTAAAAATTCATCGTTTCAATTACTTTTAAAATTACCAAACTACGGTCTTATACTGTGGTAGGACTGAATATATTCACGCTCCAATGACTTTATAAGCGTTTGACTTGTCTACCTTACGAGTGGACTTTTTCGCGACAATTGCAGCTCATATTACGGCGATTACTACCTTCATTGCTTTACTATGGCAATATTCGTACTAGTACAATTGACAATTGTCATCTGACATACGTTTCGCCGAGTTGGTGTGCTGAAAATCGAGTTGGTGCTGATCTGCAATTTAACTAATCGAGTTGGTGCGTATCGACAAATTTACCCATTCCTCTGTATACACAGTATATTTAAGCCCCGTACAAGTCGGGAAATGGCTCAGATGCCACAAAGAATGGCCAGGCGGGCACCGATTGAAGTCGCTCTGGTCTGGTGGTATGTATAAACCCATACTTTATATACAGGTGACTTAGATTCTTTCTAGGAAATATATTTTAAGTAGAGCAATGCCGAAACAGTTATGGTTAAGATGCTGTATTTGAAAAGTCGCTTCTTCAGACTTTGCCACATAAAGAACCATTACAAGAATAGTTCCTCGTACAAAGATATATCAGGAAAATATGATCCTAAGGATGCGTTTCCGATAAATCATCGGGACAAAACAATAATCCAGAACTTACTGAGAGGATTGCTGAATCAAGATAGATCAACACTGGCAAGGGCCATAACACTGATAGAATCACAGCACCCGAAAAAGAGGTTTGTCGGTCAGATGCTATTGCAACATGTCATTTCGCAGCAAGCATCGTCCGCACAGAAATCCTTGAGGATTGGTCTTTCAGGGCCTCCTGGTGCAGGAAAATCAACTTTTATTGAAACGCTCGGGATGTACCTAACTGATGAGCAGAATCTTAAAGTAGCAGTTCTTGCTGTTGATCCATCTTCAAGCAGAACAGGAGGATCGCTTTTGGGGGATAAAACTAGGATGACATACCTTTCTCGGAATCCAAATGCATATATTCGACCATCACCGGCACAGGGAACTTTAGGGGGAGTCACGAGAACGACCACAGAAGCAATGTTGCTTTGTGAAAGTGCATCGTATGATGTAATACTAATCGAAACTGTTGGTGTTGGTCAAAGCGAGGTGGCGGTATCGAATATGACCGATATTTTCTTGCTGTTGATTCCGCCTGCAAGCGGCGATGAGCTGCAAGGAATTAAACGGGGAATCGTTGAGTTGGTGGATATGGTCATTGTCAATAAATCTGATGGAGATTTGATACCAGCAGCAAGAAGAATACAAGCGGAGTACACTAGTGCAATGAAATTCATACCTCAAAAACATCAATTTTGGAAACAAAAAGTTCGAAGGGTGTCTTCTCAAACAGGGGAAGGCATTAGCGAATTATGGCATGTTGTTAAATCTTATCATGATCATATGATGCAAAGTGGTAACTTGGACACATTACGCAGAGAACAACGAACTATTTGGATGTGGAACCATATCAAGGACAATATTTTAAATCAATTTGTCAAAGAAAAGCATGTATCAGATGCACTACCTAATTTGGAAGAGCAAGTCAGGAATTGTGAAATTACTCCAGGCCTTGCATCTGATATATTGTTGAGTTCACTTTTCACAAAAAGCAAAATCACATGAATATAAGAGGAATATGTGCTGATTATATATTGTTGATTTAGAGCAAAATATCGGTGTGTTGCTATCGTCACACATGCAACCATGTTAAGGGGCAGTGGGTGTGGGTATTTGCCTGACCCCTCGGTGTCCCTGTATCATGTGATCGAAAATAAATGATCCTACTTCTTCAATACCAATAGGTAATGTTGCACATTTAAGTGGTGTAATCCATGATATGAAATACGTGGAGCTGATGGCGGACGATCTGAAGAGAACAAGAGAAATAGCGAGTCTGTATCGCTCCGCTCGACTTGTCAGTACTTCGACTTCTATTCACTCTGTCATTAACCTTTCCCACGTTGAATACCCATTCGGAAGGTGTATCAGTACCTTTCGGCGCCGTTCAGGCTTACGATTAAACTTGCCTAAGTGAATATCGTGATTGGTGGTTAGACGGCGTACTTAAGGCGCTGTTCTAAATTGGCCGTACGTCAATCAAGTTAGTTTTGATGGTGGGAGTTCCCCTTATGACGTCACAATACGTGACCGAGCCGCCTCCCCGACGAAAAAAAAAAGATTCCGCCTATGGGTATGACCATTTGTCCCAGTCTTATAGGAAAGGTCCTGCGCTGGTAAAAGACTAGACCTTGAATAAACGATAATAAAAATCTAAATTGGAAGTTGGTAGCGAGCCGTGCTTCAAAAAAGTGTCGCCACAAGTGCGCTTTTTACTAAGATTTTGTTATGTAAATATCGAAGCTCATGTACATGTGTCGATTTTGTTTTGTAAATATCGAAGCTCATGTACATGTGTCGATAGTCGATACTTTCGGTTTATAGCCCGGGATCACATGACAACCACAACCCTCCAAAACTTCACCAATACTGACTGTCAAGCAGGGAAGTAGCGGATACCGATTTAAAGCCTGGTTTGACTCGGTCGGGAATCGAACCCGGAACCTCCCGATAAGAAAGCGGAAAGTCTAAATCACCCGGCTAACAAACTTTACCAAGTTAATTACATTTCGTTTTAAAGTAAATCGCGCAGATATGTTGTTGGGAACGAGCGCCGCTGAGCCTAGTTAGTTACCTATGCCTCTATTGTTTCGGAGTCAGAGGTCACCAACAGGTATGTACATGACATGTAAGACCAAGTCTATTAAATCAATATCGAACGAATTCTGAGATATACCAGTAGTCCCTCGACGAAAGGATTGTATCTCTTATTGTTGAATCGTCGTCAGAAAACCAAACTAGTCTAAGCTCGAACAATAATAATTAAAAGAACAAAATCGGATTGCCGTTAGGAGGCACTGATCCCCAGGGTGATGATGACCATTGCATTGCTTGGAGGTAGGCCTACGTCTATATAGAGTAGTGGTTCCCAAACCTTTTTGATCGCGACCCAAATCTGAGTTAAATGAAAACCTCAGGAACCAAACCTCAATATACTTTTAACGTCAGCACTACTACTTTTATTACATGAAACAATGATCGATTCAGTGCGTCTGATGGAAATGGGATTTCTCCTCCATAATTGTCTATCGTGGTGCTAATGGACGTGTTGTAGAGACGGAACAGTCCACACCAGTTATATATCGCGAAGTAGTCGGTAGATACGTAACTTGACTTCGGATCTTCTCGATGTAGACGGAGTTCTCTGGTAGGCTAGGCTACAAGTCTTGCAGTATGAACACGAAAGTAGATTGAGAAGCTTTATGTGTATGTCTAGCGATACACGAGAGTATTTACACGACGAGTAGGCTTACACGAATTGCAGATGAGACGATACGGCACTTGAGTATGATGACGATACTAACTAGGCCTACGCGCCGAGTCACCAAGGAGGACCGGAGATGGGTGAGTCCGTGCGGTAAGAGAACGATAGCACATAGCAGTCAAGTGCTCCGTTATATATCCCGATCTCAAGGGTGAGAGAGATAGGTTTATAGCTACGTCACGCATGAAGGCATGTTGGCAGAGTACTCTCGTATAGGTAGAATCGCACCAGGACGCCAAATTCACGCAACTATACATTGCCTTGCGAACTTCTATGGATCATATTGGTACCGTGACACATATTAAAAATATCACTTACATCCATTAACGTCCAACACCCCGCTAGACACAACCCCTCTTCACCTGCGCTAACGTTGCTCACCACCTTGTTTGTAAACAAAGCTGAGTCCGCTCTAGCGGAAATGGCTCTAGCGACCTTCTACAAGGGTTTATTCAATTACTAGCGGAGTACCCGGTTTCACACGGGAGGAAAAGTAATGAAAGTATAGCCTACTGTAATTGCCGAAATACTGAAAGTGTATAAATGCACAGCAGCAGATCAACTGAAAAATTAAACCAAAGAAAGGAAGTTATAAAGCTAGAAACATTAGTGAACACCAAACCACATCACAAAACATCATGGAACGGTACAAAAATGAATAACTTCGCAACAGTGAAACAGCTTAGCATATAAAAACAAAGAAAAGAGCTAGAAACATGAGTGGAAACAATACATTACAAAACCTCTTTGTATACAATGTTTTTAGTGTAACCTGGAACCTTGGCATGAATGAACAGATGTTGTTCGCAAGAAACTCTTGAGCATCCGACATAAAATTGGCCATGGGAGAAGCAATGATCACTCAACTCAAGCCCCAGATAACTCATCGTTTGGCCTTGACTTTTATTTATTGTCATTGCATAACAACTTCGCAAAGGAAATTGCAGGCGCTTGAACTGAAAAGGCAAATGGTTTTTAGATGAAATGATTGGAATTCTTGGCACAAACACATTTTTCCCCCTTAGAGGTTCCAGTAATAATGACACACTTAATAACATTGCGGTGCAAGTTCATAACAACTAATTGTGTTCCATTACAAAGTTTTGGCGGGTCCAAATTGTGCAAAAGTATGACTGGACTACCCTGCTTAAGACGAAGTGTGTGCGCTGGCATTCCAGGTGGGTTTAACGAATTCAAAAACTCAACTGGGTAATGGACAGCTTCGTCTTGATCAAGTGTCGAATCGATGGAGGAGTACACCTTTTCATCTGCAGGTATTCGGTCAAGAATATCCAGATTAATTCTGTTTACAGCATCATTCCTCGGTGCTAAGATAGCTCTCTCACATAGCCAGTCGCGATTGTTAAAATTTTGTAGAAAATTTGGATAAACCTTATCAATGAGCTCAATGGCAGAAGCCACCATAATTCCAACAGTTATGTGATGCAACTGTTGTTCGGTATTCAGTGGTAAATTTCCATTACCTATTTCGAGAAGTTTGCTTGCAAATCTGCCTGCTTCTGCGTCTCCATGCAGGTGAACGCGCATGTTTGTTGTCAGTTTCAAACACTGAATGTCTTGCCACAGCACAGAGTTCTTCAGGCAAGCACTCATTTCATCGGCCATTGTTGCCCTCGGTACGACAGGCAATATCTGCCTGAAATCACCGGCAAGCAAAACCGTCACCCCTCCCATAACTCGATCTTTCTTATGCAAATCGCGTAAGGTTTTATCCACAGCTTCGAAGGCGCCTTTGTGAGACATGATGCATTCATCCCAAACAATCAACTTTGTAGACTGTAGCAGCTTTCCTCGTTCACTTTCCTTTTTGATATTGCAAGTTGGGCAGCATCAGTTTGAAGACGCGTTTGATGAGTCTTCGGTGATTCCACAGCCCTGGTGGCAGCTGTTCTGGCAGCATCAGTTTGAAGACGCGTTTGATGAGTCTGCGGTGATTCCGCAGTCCTGGTGGCAGCTGTTCTGGCAGCATCAGTTTGAAGACGCGTTTGGTGAGTCTGTGGTGATTCCGCAGCCCTGTTTGCAGCTGTTCTTGCTGCAAGAGTTTGAAGACGCGTTTGACGGGTTTCAAGCGACTCTCGGCGTCTGGAAACTGTTCTCGCTTAAGCATCAGCAAGACGACGGTTTTGACGGGAGCGTGGGGACTCTGCACCCCTGGATAGTACCCTTCGTGCAGCATCATTTTGACGACGAAGTTGTCTCGTTCGCGGAGATTCTGCAACCCTAGCAATTGCCATTCTTTGAGCACTACTCTGACTCGAACTACTGTGGGGGTGTATGTCTTGAGCCACCCAACTGGCCTCCTGAGTTTGGGAAGGCATGTTACTGTCAAAGTATTCCTGATCCTAGGCATTAGTATAGCAGTCCTACGTCTCTTGCCATGGGAAAAAAGGCTCCTCCGCGCTTTTCTTGGGCCAGGCATGAACGCTAATGACTACCGTATCATGCATATATAATGAAAGCATCTTAACAATGACAAATGGTTACAATTTTGACATAACAATATATAGTATAGGCCATAGGGCCACTATTCCTACACACGACAATGCAGCTTCTTGACAGACAGCACTAAAGTAATTAAACTAACGAAAAAATTCCGAGTCTGTTACTGTCCTCACCACATTCTGCGTACCGGAAAGTGGAATTTAAAATTTTGTCACCGGTACGGTCCTGGACTATTCCTACACACGAAAACGCGGCTGCTTGAGAATGAGCACTAAAGTAATTTCATAAACGGAAAAATTCCGAGTCTGTTACTGTTCTGGAAATAACAGCATTGGGCGATGTATAACTCAGGAAATACACAATGGAAGCACCTGCTCGCACGCAGATCACGTTAAACCGTAGATGAAAGGTAACCGTTGAGAGATATCATGCGAGCAGCAGTGATGAAGAAATAGTTCCGCTAGATGGCAGAAGCGATCTAAAAAGTGCATCTCTCATTTCCGCGTGGCGAAAAGTGGAAGTAGCAGCATTTGGCGATGTATAACTGGAGAAATACATGTCGGAAGCGCTGAAAAACCACCTGGTCGCACGCATAACGTCCGTCCCTACATCTCTGTGAAATCTTATGGCGGTAGCTTCCGTAATAAAGAAGTTGATTCGTGCACAGACAGACAAACAGACAAACAGGCTCTTTTATTTATATAGATGATCTAGGATTAGGTAGAGGGAGAATCCCCTACACTATCTGCAATGCATGGCTCTATTCGGCTGATTGCAATGCGAGGGTCATGGCCAGTCAGGGATATCTAGACATATATCCCTGACTTCATATCATGACATCACCAAAGCTGACAAAAAATTCACGACATGCCCTTTGTAGGGGATTCCCCCTCTACCTAATCCTAGATCATATCTGAATTCCCTACTAATCTACCAATACGAGAGTCCTCTACCAACACGCCTTCATGCGTGACGTAGCTATAAACCTCTCTCGTTCCCCCTTGAGATCGGGGTGTATAAAACGGAGCTCTCTCTTACTATCGTTCTCTTACTACACGGACTCGCCCGTCTTCGCTCCTCCTTGGAGACTCGGCGCATAGGCCTAGATAGTATCGTCATCATACTCAAGTGCCGTATCGCCTCATCTGCAATTCGTGTACTCGTCGTGTATACTGGTGTCGTGTCTCGCTAGAGATACTAATAAAGCTTCTCAATCTACTCTCGTGTTCATACTGCAAGACTTATACCAGAGAACCCGCCTACGTCGAGAAGATCCGAAGTCAAGTTACGTATCTTCCGACTACTTCGCGATATAACTGGTGTGGACTGTTCCGTCTCTACAACACGTCCATTAACACCACAACGTGCAGTCGAAAACCAGGTAGTTAATTGAAGCTGTTTTATTAATACCTCGTAACCCTGGTTACCACCAATCTTGGTTTGAGTCGAAATATCCCACTAAAACTAGAAATTGGTCACTCATCACTCGCGCCTCTTCGTCTTGTGTTCTCTCACTGTGAAATGGCGTGTAGGTCTATATATGCTGTTAACACTTCATTGACCAAAGAACATGTGATCAGGGTAAAATTGTGATTGTGACGTGCTCTGTATAGCAACTTGCCCCTATATTGTCTCAACATAGGCCTACCCTCACCTCCCTACAGTATACGTTTCCTGCTCGAAGAACCAGTAGCTTGATTCTCTAGAGATCAGAATTCATCATATTCGCAGGCCTACATAGTTTACATTTTAATTATGCGATAAATCGGTAAAATCACATAATCCAAATGCGAGGAAAGCACGCCTATAACCCACGCAGATACAACTGGTACAGTCGGTTAGTGCTTTGGGCTACAAGTATAGGCCTATAGTTCCTATTGACGACCCTTGTGCTACGGCTCTGTGACATCGTCGACCATGGCCTATACTACATTCATGTAGTAGGCCATGCGTCGACCAATGGATATCTGAAGTAAAGATCGACCGATTGTTATTCGCTGATTATATTGAAGCCGGTACCGATTAAATATCGACAATATACCTCGGCCAGATTGGCCGGTTTTGAGGCGAATGATGTAACCTATATTACCGAAATCAGCGCGAAAATCTACCTTCAAGAAAACCGAACAAATCGCGCGAAACCGGCGAACTTAAGCATTTCTTCACACCAATGTCATAAACATTCGGCAAATCGTGAGCGTTCCTTCACGCTAGCAAAGTTTTCGTTGCGTGTTCTAAAAATGGAAAGTACCTCAAACGCACTTGGACAAAACAGCAAATGGATAGCTATTGAAAACCACTCAGGCGCGCGAACAAACAAGAGGAGAGCCACTAGTTAAACATTCGCCAGTGGAGCGCTACGGAAACGCGATTATCAACAAAAGAGGTAGGCTACTTCGTACTCGTCTATTAAAAACGTCAGGTATTGAAACTTCGGGCGAACAATGTCCGCCAGCACCATTATACACAAGACTCGATTCATACACCATGAAGGTAATTACAGTAACAAGGCACTATCACATATATCAGGCCTAGTAAAGGCCCGTCACAACCTCGCCCACGCAACGGCGATGTAGAAGCAGTAATGTTTGATAAAAAGCCGCCTCGGCCTGATTATTTCGGAGTCGGCGAAAAGGCTATTCATGAGGAAGCAGTCGTACTTTAAATTATAATTTGATGAATAACGCAGAGTCACATGTAAGATGGTGATCTCTGCCAGATGCCAGTGACACCTTCGCCAATTGGAAATGTTGTGACTAAAATTTTCGGAAACGAGTAAGCCTGCAGTAGTCGTGAGAACTTCAGATGACAAAAAATATCTCATTGTTGCCGAATTCTTCCACAACTTCTTATCCATTACACTTGCCTGGAATTTTACATACTACGCACGCAACAGTAGCCTAAGGATTGATTTATTATCAATCATCAGACCACAATACACCACACAAAAGCATGCAAACATACTAAAATATAGGGAACGGGACATTTTGCCTTACAAAAGGAGATTATTAAGAGGAAATCTACAAAACATCATGCTGCGGAAAAGTGAGTAAAAGAGGCAAAGTTGAAGCATTAGGAATGAAACATCCAGATGACCAAGACGTACAATAAGTAGAGATAGACTGATATTGATTTTTAAGGACGACATGAAAAAATTCATGAATATCGGCCTCAAAATTTGTCGACTATTTCAGGCCAATACCGATCAACAACAGTACAGATATCGTGATCAATAACGGTTTGACCCCTAACACTAACAATGTGAAATGGCTGACTGGGGAAGGTACAGTTAAGATGTGATCAACGCCGATTGAACTTAAGCTAAGCCCTTGGAGTCTACACATGAAGAATGGTCCACTTCATTGCAAAATATTCATAGTGTGGGCAGGGCAACGATGATGCAGCCTACAAATTGTCCAAGGGGTAGGCCTAGGCATATGTAGACTACCTCTAGGGTGTACAGTGACATCAACATATTCAGTGTTCATATAACTTTCCATAGCACATAACACAGATTAAAATTCCCTTAGCAATGACTGGTGAGTGTGGTGATTATGTCATGCACTATGATACAGCATTACAGTACCGTACATTTTCATACATTAGTCAAGACTAAGAGTGCGAGACTTTTAAGACAAAAAAGTCGACAACAGGCTGTGTTACTTTACCAAGCATATGCATCTGCCCTCTACTATGTCAAATGCCATGTATACCTTCTACATGACATCATTTGGTGATGGGTGTGGCTGTGCAGCTGATAGAATGAAAAATTGTAAATACACCAGTACCAGGATGTACAAGTTCAAATGTTTTCAAATTCAACATCACATCTGTACAATATATAACTAGCATGATACATATGTAATGAAATACAGTATAAATCTGTGAGAAATTGAAGCTCATCGGAAATCATCGTCTGATACTGAGATATGAGCAGGCACCATAACATACAAATACATACCCCGTACCACCCATACTGGGTCATTGCCTTGCATTGTAGTTGAAATATGAAAATTGAAACTGTAGCAACGTACAAAGCATAACATCATTAGAGAGAAAAGAAATACAGTAGCCTTTGTAGCCTATTCTGTTGGTAGTATACAATGTGCATAACCTAGTTATGTATCTGATATTCACAACTTGGGATTGGCTTTAGGTTTGGACTTTCTGGTTTTGATTATTATCTTTACGATTATGGTACCGTACTGGTATATTTGGGGTGAAACAACTTGGCAACATCAATAAATCAAATATATATATAATAACCGAAACAGAAGGATAGCTTTGGCAACTTATCATTATCGTGCCTCTGACAAACTTGTTTTGTTACATAGTTCCATAAAATGTCTCAACTATCAGTGCAGAAACTGATACCTGCAGGCAGGACTGAAAACATGCAGAGCTTCTTTGGAGGAAATTGCTCTCAGCAGGGAAATTAGTCTGTTACATTTGAACATGAACTTGAGTTAATGCTTCTCTGCTGTTTGAATATGAATTTATGCACATGCTCACTAGAAATGATAAAGCACTTCCCAGGTAATTTACATAATGTTCTTCAGCCAATGCAGGTAGGCCAATTCTATACATTTAACAATTTTCATCAACCACATCACTCCGAGGTGGCAAACCAGAGCTTTGTTGTTGTGAAATATTCAAAGACAGCCCAGAACTCATTGTACGGTATGACATAATACCATTACTACATGATTCGCTTGGGTTAGTCTCACTATTGATGGTCTGCTCTTCATTCATAGATTGCGAGCAATTTCTAAGTGCACACTCCTGGTCTCGGTGAGGAATTGAACGATTCCATCGAGACGAAGACTGAATGTCATTCTCCACTGGACCACTTGAAGTTGATGATATCTCTGAAGCCTGTCTGCTAAAATTATACTCCTGTTCCCTTGTTCGACGTCCATTCTCCTGTATGGGCTCATGGAATGTTCTTGGAGAAGTTTCCAGTAGGCTCTCTACACGATTTGGTTGGCGTGAGTTTAGATCCGAAGAAGTAGGATTCGAAACAGGACAATGTACATTGAGTTGGCCAATAACGACATGTGAGAAGGGTGCTGCTATCAAACCAGCATTATTACATCCGGAAATGGTTGTGGTATTTCCTTGAGGATAGTTATTTACATTCTGAGGAAGCACTCTGCTCTCTACCAGATGCCTCATTCCATAGTCAACGCTCTGCGGAAATGAGACAGGAGGTGAATGTACTGAACTGCTCTGTTCGCTAAAATCATCCGAACTCATTCTTGAGTCTGGGTGCACCGCAAGAGGAACGTTCATTTCAGGTGGACCATGTTGTGATGTTAGAGAGTGATGTGGTGATGGATGTATACAATTCCCGGGCATTGGATCTTCTGAGACAATAAATGGTTGATCAGATGACACACTATTTTGCTCTGAATTTACAGCCGTTGTCTCGTTTGAACATCGTGGCCATTTAGGAAACTTTCTGGCTAGTTTTGAAGCACGGTTTCTATCACAACGAAGATAACAACATACGCAAGTTAACACAAGAATAAAACAAACTGAAAGTGCGGCACAAACCGCAATCAGTACAACAGCAACTGCACTGTCTTGATTACTCTTTTTCACAATAGGATCTGATTTCACAACAGTGGGAGTGGGGGGCTTCTCGGTTGTTGATGGAACATCAGTTGCATTAGTAACAGGAGTGACTGATGGGATTTCCATGATTGGTGGAGATTCCATCTTGATTGATGTTAGAGAACCAATTTCCTTGCATTTCGTGATGTACGGCACCTTACAATGATCAACACCCATCATCGCACATGAAATGTCGATCTCTCGTATAGATCCGTTGCTACTGTCACATGGTGAACAAGGACAGCATACATCTGACACGTCATCATAATAGTAAGGACCAAACAGTTTTTGACATAATCTCCCTCCTTCTTCTCTCCTCCTATTTTCTTCGATATTTGTTCGAACTGCTGACACCTCAAGCAAGTATATTGCGAGCACAATGGCTACAACCAATTTTGCCATTCGATATCCAGTCTTCTTGACGAGTGCAAATAAAGCCTACATATCAACTGGTTAACTGGAAAGAAACAAGAGTCAAAGCTTACAAAGGAACGGATAACACACCATTCATTTTTTTCCCCATTTGATTTTTCGTTGCATTTATGAAGACTTACATGAACACACAGCAGGTCTTGTAGTCTCGTAGCCTATACTATTATACCATGAAGCCAGTGGTTACAAAATTGGTTACCAAGCACTTGAACAATTTTATAATAAAATTACATGTCTTAGACAAGTTGTTTTACTGAATTGAAATGAGAAAAAATTGTGTGCAATGAGTGTATACAACATATACTAACCTTACTGTACTGAACTACACAGTCAAAAAATCAAAATCATAAGTAGGCTAATACAATGATCATCGACTCCACCAACTGACGAACACATCGTTATAAATTTACAATGATGCCGTGTTGGCAGACCAGCGTTACATTTTTGATTAGGCTGTGACAACCATGATAGTCTTGCTCTACTACTTTTGCATGCTGGGATGTGAAATTTAGAATCTGATGCATTTCAAGACAAGTAGGTGCACTGGGGCACTGCTTGTGTCATAAATTTTGTGCATCCTAAACCCAAAAATTACTAATTTATTACACGATTCTACGGTCTGGAGTTTAGTCTAGTACGGTATCGGCAAACAACGTGGCCACTATGGAAAGATAGTAGGCTGCCTAGGCAATACTGATATCAATGATATCAGGCATCTCTATGGATTAGGCCTATATATGATTTAACATACCATTTAACTAGACACCAGAGCATATGTGCACTCAAAAAAAGGCCTATTTCTACCGAGACATCAGAACCAGCTACCTATCTATATCAAATGCACCATATATGAAGAGCCCACCGTTTGGCTGGATCTGCGCTTCATGATCCGAATTTTGCTTGATAAATAAAACCATCTAGTAGAGATGCAGTCTAGGACTAAATATATCAAAAAGAATGAGATGTTTTTAAATCTAGGCTTCAGACAGACTGCTAAAACATCGCAGAGATATCGCCGTATCTACTATTCAACAGACTTTATCTTAAATCTCCAAGTGCCAACGACTGTTTAATGGCGACCAGAGTGACTAAAAACGAGAGAGACTTTGATGGCGACAACAAACAACCAACTGAACCAAAGACTCTCGTTTCGAGACGAGACGAGAGAGTGTACAAGTGGGAACTAGGCAGCCCTAAAGTCACTCTGGCAGGCCTATTCTCCTTATTTTCACGTAGAGAGACTGGTGAAAAGCGATGGGGAAGAGGGAATGGAATGAATATAGCGCCACCGCGTACCGTGCCCGTGACGAAATGCAATCGAAATTGAAAGAAATGCTTCCAGGATGCGGTCGACGCGTTTGAGTGTTCGTAACTAAACGAGAAACTCTGCGTAACAGAACTGAACTTATTTATATCACCGAAATGGCTAAAATTAATAGGCCTACCTCGTTGAAAAAAAAACAGGGCCTGAAATCTTTTTCTCGTGAACTTATTTCTGACGTTAGTTGACGCTGGCCTACTACATTCACGGCCTTCCAGGTCGGTCACAATGCAAAAAATTAGTGGGCCCAAATGCCAATTTAGCCTCACTGTTATGTCACCGACTATAGGCTTCTTTTCTTGTACGGTAGTTGTGTTGTACCTAATTTTACGTTCCCTGCAGTTCGCACTCGGGTCCCTCTATGCAGGTACGCCCTGTCACACGTTTTTCCGTCTGGCGCGGCGATAAGCATCAGTCCATTTTACCAGTAATAATAATAACAGGTAGAATTTCACATATGGAAGCACAGCGCAATACAATTCTTATTGCAACAGACAAAAATGAGAATATATTAGATACCAGCACAGTAAACCAAGGAACTGAAAATGACTGTGGCACAGTATAAAATAGATGCACATATAATAAGAGCATATCAGAGAATATAATTATAGGACATCAGCACAGTAAACCAAGGAACTGAAAATGACTGTGGCACAGTATTTTAAAAAAGATACTCATATAATGAGAGCATATCAGAGAATATATAGGACATCAGCACAGTAAAACGAGGAACTGAAAATGACTGTGGCACAGTATAAAATAGATGCTCATATAATAAGAGCATATCAGAGAATATATAGGACATCAGCACAGTAAAACGAGGAACTGAAAATGACTGTGGCACAGTATAAAATAGATGCTCATAAGAGCATATCAGAGAATATAATTATAGGACATCAGCACAGTAAACCAAGGAACTGAAAATGACTGTGGCACAGTATTTTATAATGAGAGCATATCAGAGAATATATAGGACATCAGCACAGTGAACCAAGGAACTGCAGTACAGTAAATCAATCCTTTTTCCGTTGATTCTGCTTGAATTTGCGCACTGCATCTTCCCTCACAGATGCGTTCGGTAATTTTTGCTTGTTATTGTAAAAAATATTCACTATCTTCTTGAAAGCTGCCTCAGTACACTTTTCACTATGGCCATGACAGCCTATCTGACATTATTGCCACCACGCCTTTAAATAAATTTCCATCTTCATCTGCACCATAATACGATCCCCCATAATACGATCCACCATGATACTGTACACTTTTCTGGAGGTACATTTCATCAACCATAACTACCACGTCATCACAAATTTCACCTTTATCTTTCACGAGTTTTATGGCTTTTAAAGATTGAATGGTGCCACAGGTTACAGAGTGTAACATACTTAATGAAGGCATCGGAAACGTTTTCAAAAGGATTCTGTATGCTTGTGTAGATGTAAAGCGAAGAAGCAAACAGAACCTAATCATTTTTGCAGAAAAGGCAGGGTGACCTGCAGCTTTGTAGTACTTGATACTATGCAGTTCTTCCAAGAGGTCCAACTCATTATTGTCATTATCGTCAAAACCATTCATGTAAGATGGAAAATTCAGCAACATGCTCTTTTTTGTCAGTTGTAGTGTCCTCTGTGATGTAAACCACTTGGGCAAAGGAACATTTAAACCATTGTGCTGCAACTTTACTTTCATGTGATTATCAATTTTGATGGCATTTCTGATCTTTGGAAACTCTTCAAAACACAATTCGTAGTACACAACATACTGTTCCTCTGATTGATGAAAGGAGTAATTTGGAGGAGCAAGGCTTTCATCAAGACATTCAAATCCAGTGATTTTGTCCAGTGTATTAAAGTTATTCAACTCATCAGGTAGCAACGAACGGTTCTTTGGTGGTGGACGTGAAGTCAATTTAGTTGGAATGGTCGAATGATGTTCTGCCTGAGCTTTGGTTAAAGCGGTTGGCACTGGATTGCTAACCCAATTTAAGGTCGTCCGCTTTCCATGCCTAATATAATGATCTTCAAAGTGCTTTTCACAAATGACTGATGTTTTGGATGGCTCCCAGTTTCTTCTATTGACAAAGCGTATCCATTCTAGGCAAAGTCTTTCCTTTTTCAGAGGGAAATGAAAGACTGCAATCTTTTCAGATGCCTTCTCGCGATAACCAGTTCTACAGCCAAATACACAGCACTTGTGAACCATATTAATAAAAAAAATACAGGCCTAACAAAAACTATTCAACAAAATTTGGAAAATAAATACCTAATGCTATGTCCTGAGCTACTGACAAGAGCACAGGTGCGGTAAAGGCCTATACCTGTTACGGCTGTACAAGGTGTCTGTACTGGTAAACCAGTGAACTTGTTGAACGGCACCGTGATGCGATTCACCGTTATAAGTCATAATACAGTACAGTACGATCGATGGATGACGGTACCTTATGCACGAGCGGTACCGGTACACTAACAAACTCGGTTAACTGCACTGTGACGCGCTCCGCCGTTGTAACTTACATTATGGTCGCAAAGATATAGCCTACAATACGATATTTTTTATCTGACTGCCTAAACTGGCCTGAACTCCTCGCTGTTATCCTAACGAAAACCCGTCGCTACCTTCCTTGAAACAGCCGTTTCCCTCGACGGCTCGACTCGTTCTGAATGTTGAATTCAGCGATGGTTCTCTCGCCCGCTGTCAAGTGAGCAATTCTGTGCCCACTAATTTTTTGCATTGTGACCGACCTGGAAGGCCGTGAATGTAGTAGGCCAT
>JASFYC010000202.1:2500-10504 GCA_030412335.1 Botrylloides violaceus | reverse complement strand
CTAAAAAAAAAAAAAAAGACCAAGTCCGCCACATGCAGACTCGGTTTCCTCAATTCGCTTTTATTTCAGTAAATACAATCTACGATGGGAAGCTTAACCCAAAAGCAACAATCTACCGAAAGGAAGTCGTGCCTACTGGCAGTCATCAACTACGTCCTCTCCACGTACACTTGTTGTAGTGGACCCACATG
Organism: Botrylloides violaceus; assembly: GCA_030412335.1. Classification (NCBI taxonomy): domain Eukaryota; kingdom Metazoa; phylum Chordata; class Ascidiacea; order Stolidobranchia; family Styelidae; genus Botrylloides; species Botrylloides violaceus. The sequence goes on along the minus strand of JASFYC010000202.1, from coordinate 10,313 downwards.
TGGTAGCCCCCCTCACATACGTTGACCGAGATCAACCTAAGCAGAGAGGCGCCACCCCCAAGCCGGTCCACCACATCTCTGGCACTGCTTGGAGACAGACACCCACGCCAATTAACAACACATGCACTAAAAGAGACATCACGCACACTAGTCCTGTTCTTTACCCAGTCACGGATTTCGTTGCATTGGCTATAGTAATCCACCTTTTTGTCATACTCGTTGTCCAAAACTGCGTTATCAGCCACTATGGTTGCATCCATCACCACAGCGCTGTCCTTGGTCCTGTCAATTAAGATCAGATCCGGCTTTCGCCAACCGAGTCGAGTCTTGATCTTAGGCTCCCAGATTGTCTCAAGTCCGTCTTTTCGGGCTACACGGTCCAAAAGCCTCAGTCTGTCGTGTCGTTCGACTCGTGCAGAATGGCTTCTTGGGCAGACCTGGAGCACATGCCCCAAGCTGCAAGGCCTTCCGCAGGCTTCACATCGCACATCCCTCTGAGGTCTTCCTCGAGATTTCCGGACTTCGGTTGGCATGAGGTTGCCCCGGATTTTGACGGCTCCGATATACGCTCGCCCCGACTGCAGCGCCGATCCAACGGACACCCATCGGCCCGCCGGCTCAACGTCCGCCGAGGCTCGTAGACCTCGACCGTCTACTCTTCGGTACAACCTCTCGGCCAGCGTTCTTTTCAACGTCTGATTGCTCCCCACACTTACCTGTTTCTTGTTCTTTTTGCGGTTCAGCTGTTCGTACCGCAGCATCTCGATTATCACTGGATCTTCCGATCCAGCCAACCTGTCCAATCTTCTGCTCTTTAAGATTGGGATCTTCTCGGCAAGCGGCGGGACTCCGAGTCCTCCAAGACCTGGGTCGGTCGCAAAGAATTCCGTTGGCGTATCGTTTGGCAATCTGAGCCAAAGTCGCACCGATTTTCTTATGCATCGATCTAAAAACACAAGATATCTGCATGTGGTGCCAGCCAAGACCAATTCATGATAAAGGCCAGGCACCACATGGTTACGTAAGATGTACATTCGTTGCTGCGGCTTCAATGGGGCCGCTCGGAGATTTTCGAGCTGGCCTTTAAGTTTTTCCTCGACCATAGCACGGGCTCCCCTCGCATTGATCGATATCCCCAAATATCTTATGGTCTCATCTATACCAATCGCCGGGATGACTCCTTCTCCTGTCCGCAATACGTTGTTGGGATTACAGACCCATTTTTTCTTATGCCCATCTACTTGGATGTACAACGTTTTGCATTTGCTCGGGTTGATCTTTAACCCGGCTTTCTTGAGGCTGCTTACGAATCTGTCTAGCTGGTACTGCAGGGCCCTTGGGCTTGATGCAGTCAGAATAACATCGTCGGCAAAGGCCAATGCTCCCACTCGCTCGCCATTAAGCTTATACCCAATCATGGGGTCCAGTTCTGATAATGCCCAATCAATCACTGCGTTAAACAGGTGAACGGACATTGGGTCCCCTTGCCGTACTCCACGGTTCACTGATATTTTTGCGCCGATACTCCCTTCTGCTCTTATTTTTGTGTTGCACTTTCGGTATAGTTCTTTTATATACCGGAGCATGGGAGGTGGTGTTCCCAAACGCTCCATGGCCTTAATAAGGCTAAAGTGCGACACGGAGTCAAACGCTTTCGCAATGTCTATAAATGCCAGACATGCTGGCTTCAGCTTGCTGCGTGCTTCCTGTAAGAGTACCTGTATTATCCGGGTATTGTCCATAATGCCGTCTCCGGAGCGAAAGGCCTTCTGCCTGATGTTCATGTCTAGACCTGATTCCAACCTCCTGGCAAGTAGGCGGTGTAGGCAGCGTAGCGTCACATTGCCCATTGTAATGGGGCGGTGACGCGCCGGGTCGAGTGTCATCGGTTCTTTGGGAATGAGTACCGTTATTGCTTCTCTTACAGTTTCTGGTTGGTATCCTGCAAGTAGCCAGAGGTTGTAGTGCGCACATAGCATATTCCGTGGAATGCGTTTAAGCTCTAAAACCGTCATTCCATCCGGGCCAGGGGCACTATTAGGCATCGTTCTTATTATGTCATTCAACTCTGGCAATTCAACTGGTCGGCATAACTCCCAACTAACTTCATTCACTCTTTCCGGTGCTCGCTCATCCACAACTGATTCCTCACCAAAGAGGTTTTTCCAGAAGGGCTCCCCTTCCGACAATTTCAGGCGGCGTGTTTGATGTAAGCGCCATGTACCAGACAAGATATGGTTCGCGCATTTAGATCTATTTTTGCGGAACATTGTCTGGCAGGAGGCATATTCATGTCTCCTCCTTTGCCTTTTACTCATATTAGCCAATGGTAATTCCCTTGGTGTTTTTCGTGGGCTTGGCCCACTCATTCCATCGCCAAAAGCTGTTTTATATTCGAGGTCGATGGTTGCTCTCATTTCTGCGTCAACGTTTTCGGGTGTAATTTCGTTGATTTTGACGAACTGGAATGGAAAATCGCTCATGGCTTCTTTGAGTTTGGCTGCCCAATCTCCATTGTCGGTTCTTGGGGTACTCCTCCCCATCTCAAACTCTTCTCTAGTTGTATTAGAGTGATTCTCGTTGGCGACCTCTGATCTTATCTCGCCATAGCGTCTGTTTGACTTGCGCACTCCCTTAATTGCTTCAAGGGATCTTGATGGGTGGAGTTTCTGAAGTTCGATATTAATGAACCTCACCCCCCTTTCCGTCAATTCCGCCTCCTTTCTGGCTAGGAGGTATAGCTCTTCTTCATCCCACCGAGCCTTGGATCTCGGTAAAGGCACATTTTCCGCATGATATTTATTGCGATGTGCCTGTCTCCGATGCGATGCCAGCCCTCTGATTTTAAAGGGATCACCACAATCGGAGCAGCGGACGTAGCCTTCCGGCAGACTGTCGGATATTCTATTGACCGGAGGAGCTGAGGCCCCATCCGGTATATTTCTCGTTTTCTTTCTTGTAACAATAGATTGACCCGTCCCGCGGGTTGTTAGCCCCCGGGTGGGTTAGCGGATCTTCCTACGCCCACACTTGTGGGCGGAATCTCCCCTCCCTTTCGGGAGAATCCGCTAAGGGAGCTATTTAGGTGAGCCAGTTACTGAGATCCGAACGGACCAGGAAATCCTGGTTATTGACTCGAATCTCGGTAGTAGTGAATCGTTAGTCGCCCGCCCCAGTCTCCCTTGCGGGAAGTCCAGGGCGTCGTTTCCGACTCTCGCCACGTGGAGGCCATTCACTAAGAGAGTCATAGTTACTCCCGCCGTTTACCCGCGCTTGGTTGAATTTCTTCACTTTGACATTCAGAGCACTGGGCAGAAATCACATTGCGTCAACACCGAGTTTCGACCATCGCAATGCTTTGTTTTAATTAAACAGTCGGATTCCCCGGGTCCGTACCAGTTCTAAGTCGGCTGTTTGACGCCGGCCGAAGCGAGTCTTGCGACCCGCGCAGCTGCGGCAGTCCACGGATAGAGAGCCGGCGCAGGTCCGAGCTCACACCCACCGCCTTGCGACGGCGAGCGTTCGCCCAGTCCGGCCAACTCTCGGCACCCGCTTCGTGCCCCAGCCCGACCGACCCAGCCCTTAGAGCCAATCCTTTTCCCGAAGTTACGGATCTGATTTGCCGACTTCCCTTGCCTACATTATTCTGTCGGCCAGAGGCTGTTCACCTTGGAGACCTGCTGCGGATATGGGTACGGCCTCGCACGAAAATTACACCATCTCCCTCGGATTTTCAAGGACCGACGCGGGTTCACCGGACACCGCAAGAAACGCGGTGCTTTACGATGCCACCAACCCTATCTCCGGGCGAACCGATTCCAGGGTTTGCGCATCTTACCAAGAAAAGAGAACTCTTCCCGGGACCCACGCCAGCTTCTCCGAGTTCAGTTGCGTTGCCGCACTCGGTGCCGAAGCACCAATCTCCGTGTCGAGGCTTGGGAATATTAACCCAATTCCCTTTCAGCTACCTTTTTGGGCGATGACGAGCAACGCCCTGAATCGAAAACTGCGTTTGCTTACACTTTAGGGCCGACTGACCCATGTTCAACTGCTGTTCACATGGAACCCTTCTCCACTTCGACCTTCAAAGTTCTCATTTGAATATTTGCTACTGCCACCAAGATCTGCACCGACGGCTGCTCCACGCGAGCTCGCGCTCCACGCTTCAACGCCCGCCGCCGCGCCCTTCCTACTCGTCGAGACCTAAAGCCGCGGGCGGGCTTGCATCGTCTCGACGGCCGGGTATAGGCCCGACGCTCCAGCGCCATCCATTTTCAGGGCTGGTTGATTCGGCAGGTGAGTTGTTACACACTCCTTAGCGGATTCCGACTTCCATGGCCACCGTCCTGCTGTCTATATCAACCAACACCTTTTGTGGGCTCTGATGAGCGTCGCGTCGGGCGCCTTAACCCGGCGTTCGGTTCATCCCGCATCGCCAGTTCTGCTTACCAAAAGTGGCCCACTGGGCACTCGCATTCCTCGTTCACATGCCACGACTCCACACCAAGCGAGTCGGGCTTCTTACCAATTTAAAGTTTGAGAATAGGTTGAAAACGTTTCGTCCCCAATGCCTCTAATCATTCGCTTTACCAGATAAAACTGCCAAAAGCGCCAGCTATCCTGAGGGAAACTTCGGAAGGAACCAGCTACTAGACGGTTCGATTAGTCTTTCGCCCCTATACCCAGATAGGACGATCGATTTGCACGTCAGAATCGCTACGGTCCTCCACCAGAGTTTCCTCTGGCTTCGACCTTCCCAGGCATAGTTCACCATCTTTCGGGTCCCAACATGGACGCTCTTGCTCGACCGCCCCGACGTCGCGGGCGCGATCGGCCGGTAGTGCTCGCGACCCCTCGCGGAGCCGGATCCTACCTCTCGCGGCCTCACGCCACGCTTCACCTTCATTTCGCCTGCGAGTCTCGTACCACCCGACGACTCGCGCTCACGTTAGACTCCTTGGTCCGTGTTTCAAGACGGGTCGGGAGAGTGGCCGACGCGACCACGGACCCCGAGCGCGCTGCGGCTCGTCGCCCGCCGGCAGCCGGCCTCGCGCGGGCACCGCGAACGGTACCCGACGCGCGACACGACCGGCCGGCAAACGGCGGCCGCCAACCCCTCCCGAGAGAGGGGCGCGCACGGAATCGCTACCTCGATCCGAAGCCGGGCCTCGACGCACGCACGCTGTAACACCCCCGCCGGAGCGGAGGTCACCTTCGCGCGGCGCTTCTGGCCGACCTCGAACCGGTCGTGGCCCGCTCGGGACGCTAGTGCGCTGGGGCGGCACGCGTGCTACGACAGCGGCGGGGCGTGAGCCTCCGCACGACTGCCTGCAGCGCGCCTCCGCGCCCAACTGAAAGCATACCCGAGCCCGGACGGGCTCTCCCGGTTGCCTCTTGACGGTTTCACGTACTTTTGAACTCTCTCTCCAAAGTGCTTTTCAACTTTCCCTCACGGTACTTGTTCGCTATCGGTCTCGCGACCGTATTTAGTCTTAGGTGGAGTTTACCACCCGCTTTAGGCTGCATTCACAAACAACCCGACTCCGGGAAGACCCGAAGCGTCCGCGGCAAGCGCCCTTATGGGCCTGACACCCGCGATGGGATGAGGCCTCGATCAGAAGGACAGCGACGCTCGCCGACGGCCGCACAGGGACTTCCTTACGCCACAACTCGGCACGCTCCAAGAACGTGCAGATTCAGCGCTGGACTGTTCCCGATTCACTCGCCGTTACTAGGGGAATCCCCTTTGGTTTCTTTTCCACCGCTTAATAATATGCTTAAATTCAGCGGGTAGCCTCGCCTGAACTCAGGTCGAAGTCGTACCTCTCGTTCCCGTAGCCACTACGTCGTAGTCGACTACGTCGTGCCGCCCGACGCGCACCTCGACGCCGAACGCCTCGGCACCCGACGCCCCGGCCGGGAAACGCCCGCACGCGGCGGACAGATCCCACAGTGACCGGGACGCGAGACCTCGGCGACGTCGCCGCAGCCGCGTCGAACCGACGGCAAACTCTCGGGGCGACGGCTTGCTTGCGCAACCGACGCCCATCCGGACAAGGTTCCCTCTCGACGCGTATACACGCGTCAAAGTACGCCGGCGGCCGCGCTCTCGACGCGCCGGTCATCGCTCTCGCGCCGACCCTGAGGCAGACGTGGCGCCGGGATTTGCCCGACGCCGCAATTTGCGTTCAGAAGGTCGACGTTCAATGTGTTCTGCAATTCACATTACTTCTCGCACTTAGCTGCGTCCTTCATCGACTCGCGAGCCGAGTGATCCACCGTCGAGAGTCGTTCAACAACGATCTCGCCACCATCGACTACCAAAGACAAGTTTCGCTCGCACCATCGTCGCGGGGCCGGTCGCCGCCGTCGTCGACTAAGACGACGACGACGTCCCGAGCCCCCGGCCAACACTTTCGCTCTGTTCACGTTCGTCCGCCTCCCCTGCTCCCGGGGCGGAGGCGGCCCTCGACGCCGGTCGGCCCCCCCGCGAAGAGGGGCCGACGCGACGCCGTCGCTCTCGATAAACCAACCAGGCTTGTCCTGCGCAGTCTCGCGACCGCTCCGATAATGATCCTTCCGCAGGTTCACCTACGGAAACCTTGTTACGACTTTTACTCCTCTAAATGATCAAGTTTGATCGTCTTCTCGACGCGCCGACTCGACTGTTGCCAGCCGCGACGGGGCCGATCCAAGGATCTCACTAAACCATTCAATCGGTAGTAGCGACGGGCGGTGTGTACAAAGGGCAGGGACGTAATCAACGCAAGCTGATGACTTGCGCTTACTGGGAATTCCTCGTTCAAGGGAAACAATTGCAAGTCCCTATCCCAATCACGAATGAGGTTCAACGGGTTACCCAGACCTTTCGGCCCAGGTTAGACTCGCTGATTCATTCAGTGTAGCGCGCGTGCGGCCCCGAACATCTAAGGGCATCACAGACCTGTTATTGCTCAATCTCGTGTGGCTAAACGCCACTAGTCCCTCTAAGAAGTTAAACGCCGACCGAGAAGGTCGCGTAACTATTTAGCATGCCAGAGTCTCGTTCGTTATCGGAATTAACCAGACAAATCGCTCCACCAACTAAGAACGGCCATGCACCACCACCCACAGAATCAAGAAAGAGCTCTCAATCTGTCAATCCTTCCTGTGTCCGGGCCGGGTGAGTTTCCCCGTGTTGAGTCAAATTAAGCCGCAGGCTCCACTCCTGGTGGTGCCCTTCCGTCAATTCCTTTAAGTTTCAGCTTTGCAACCATACTTCCCCCGGAACCCAAAGACTTTGGTTTCCCGGAAGCTGCCGGGAAGGTCGTCATGGTAACGCCTCCCGATCGCTAGTTGGCATCGTTTATAGTCAGAACTAGGACGGTATCTGATCGTCTTCGAACCTCTGACTTTCGCTCTTGATTAAAGAAAACATTCTTGGTGAATGCTTTCGCAGTAGTTCGTCTTCCGCCGATCCAAGAATTTCACCTCTAACGGCAGAGTACGGACACCCCCGTCTGTCCCTCTTAATCATTACCTCCGTTCCGAAAACCAACAAAATAGAACCGAGGTCCTATTCCATTATTCCATGCAACACTATTCAGGCGACCAGCCTGCTTTGAACACTCTAATTTTTCAAAGTAAACTTCTCGGCCACCGCCGACACTCAGTCAAGAGCACCGACGGAGAACCGAAGTCGAGGCGAACGCGACCAGTGCACGCCCTGCGACGGACCGACCGCGCTCGCCCAATATCCAACTACGAGCTTTTCAACCGCAACAACTTTAGCATACACTGTTGGAGCTGGAATTACCGCGGCTGCTGGCACCAG
>JASFYC010000201.1:0-13012 GCA_030412335.1 Botrylloides violaceus | reverse complement strand
AATTGTTGGTGATTCATTAATCCTGGAATTATTATGGGATGTGTTGGAAAAACTCTTTTGCCCTCAGCCACATCTAAAATAACATGTTGTCTAAAGGCTAATTTGCCCTTTGCGCCTGTTATAGGTTGTTGGCAATGCGAATTCTCTGCAATCCTACGTTGACACTGCAAGTCTGCTTTTACCGCAGAAGGTATTGCCAAAAATTAATCGAATGGGTAGCGTGCTGAGATAGTTTTGTTGTTGTCACGGAAATTTTTTACTTTATTTTGCACGGAATTGTATGCGCTTGCCTGAATCCCTTGTAGCGAACCGAGGTACTGGTCAGGCGGATTTTGAATTTTTCCCAGAAATAACGTGACAGGCGACCATTGCTTACGCAAATATTTCTCCACAATTTGGTTGAAAACATTTATTGCTCGCAAAGGCGCGCCATAACTATTCCATTGAATGTTATTTGTAATCGTTTTTACATTTTCAGGTCCCAACAGGACGTTCTGATAATATTCATTGCTCTCGAGGTGATATAAATCTTGATAATTTACCTTATTTGGATCGTGACTTGGACCGAACCATAAGTGATCTGGATATATTTCTTGTACTTGTACGGGTAATTCTTGAAATTCTCTTTCTGGATAAACATTTCCTTCGAACTCACATTGTATTTTGCGAAATGTCATTCTATCTGGAGGTGCCGTTGGCTGTATGTAAGGCGTGTTTAGACGAGTGTGTTTTACTGTTCGGCGTATTTTTGGTTCAGTTTCTTCATTTAATGGATCATATGCTAAGTCTAAATCCCTCTGTTTCTCCCTTGCTACCATTTTGTTATATTCGCGTTCTTTCGCTGCATTTGGGGTTCTTTCCAGCCCATGTACGAAGACTCTGGGCCATACCACTCGCGCACCCCATCTGCGTCGTGGCCTAGGTGGTCTACTAGCTACCGTGGTACTAATCCAACGTGCTTTAGTGACCGGAGTCGGCCAAGCCGTTGAAGATGACCAAATGTCTAGCTCATTACTTCCTTGTTTTGTGAAATTACGATTTGCTTCGGCGGGGAATCCCCTACTAGCCCAATATTTAGCGGAAATATCGTTAATTCGTGTGGCGAGTTCAATTTCGAGCGGCGATGTGAGATTTGAATGATTGGCGCGCCGTGGATCAGGCCAGGGGATTTCTGCGGTAAATGTAAGAGAGTGCCAGTCAATATCAATAGGATTATAAGTCTTGTGATCCTGTCGGTTCCATGATAGCGGCGAGTAATTCGCGAACAACGCGCATTCACTGTAGTAAAATTATTGAATAGTTTGAGTACCATAAGTCGATATACAGTCATATGTTGAGATAGGCGATTCGACGGATTCAGTTGTGCGAGCACATCTGCGCTCGGGATGTTTTCCCAGGCCCATAAATGGCTAATCCCGGTTTGACTATCACGGCGATACGTAATGTCCTGTTCTAGAGCGTGATAAGATAATTTCGGAAGGATTTGCGATATGCTGCGGCGGTGACAGAAACACGATTTTTCTAATTGAAGCAATTTATCATCATTCCAGTAGTATGACTTAGGAAAATAGGCGTCACGGAATGTACTTGATTGCGCGACCACAAACCCTGAGATACGACTATAGAACAATCCTGGATTTTGCGGTTGAACGGTTGTGTTTATTTGCCAAATGTCATGAATAGGATATATCTGCCAATTATTTTGGTCTATGCGGTGCCAATCAGTGCCTAATCTATCAATACTATCGACTGCAAAGGCCTGTGAAACGTCTGCGAGCGATTTTATGGGAATCATGGATTGATTTAACCCTATTTGAGGAAACGGTTGCGTTGTCGTCTCAACGATACACAGTGATAATGTGTATAAATAAATAGGCCACAAAACTGCAAGACTAGACTTGCTGCGGTAAGACATAATATCGCAAAGGCTACCCATTCTGCTGAAATTGGTGGAGAAGTCATGAAGTAAACAGTCTTTTGAAAGTACGAATGTCTAGGATATTTAAATACTACTAAGGTTACCAAATAACTCTGTTCAAAATAAACAGAACTCTATAAGCTATGAGTCATCTAGAATTTACTACCAAGGTTTTCAACTAACTTAAATCAAAGTAAACAACAATCCTGTAAGCTGCGAGTCAGTGAAACCCTTTACTGATTTTCTTTTTTAACATAGAATTTCGGGCGAAGGTGGTAATGATCCCTCGCCTTCATTGTCAGGATTGCTTGCTTCGGAACTGGTATCCTCAATTAATCTGGCTTTTTTTGCCAGTCTTTTAGGAGGGCGATTGTTTGCAGAGCGTGCCAAATTGGTTCTTTCAATACTACTCGTATTAGGGTATCTCCGGTGTACAACGACAGAACGTGGTCGTGCGTGCAAGTCGGTTTCATCTGCGAAGGTGGCAGCCCCGCACACATGCTGCTCAGGATTATGTATGCTTTGTATACAATAACAATGTTCACATTCCACAATCTCACATACCACTGAGTGTGCGTCTAATTGAAATTGAAACTGAAAAATGCGTCTGCAGGTGGGACATTTAGCATCTTTAGTACCGAAACTGCTGCTATTATCTGATTTGTGCTGGATCTCATAATGTTCTAGTAATTGTTCTTCAAAAGGAAACGCAAATCCACACTCCATACAAACGGGCTTATTTAGAAAATGCTTCCTAGCCATGTGAAGCTTTAGATACGCACTGCTGTGGAAGGTTTCAATTTTCGTGACCGGACACATCATGCAAAAATACCGGTGATCTCTTGCCGTTTGGGCACGGTGTACCTCAGAATGCGTTATTAAAAATGCGGCGCTTGTGCATGGTGACAGACATTTTGGACAGTTGAGGGGCGTATCTGCTACAACGCCATGCTCTCTTCCCATATGGGTTCTACGTTGCATTCTATTCGGGAAATTTTCGCTGCAGTATAGACACTGCTGCGGCCCTTCGATGGATACGTTGTGAACATTCAACACGTGATTATCAATTTCCTCTTGGCTGCCCACTGCATTGTCACAAAGTGGGCATTCATATAGAGATTCTGACAATTGAACTGGTTTAATCCTATCCTTCCTTGGATGTTGCTTAGATAATGACATGATTTAATATTATCTATGATCACTGCTGTATGGCCACCGCCTCTATTCCCTAATGTCCTAATTCTTGACGATTGGCTATCTCACGTTATACTGACTATCTCGTGCAAGGTTGATGATTAAGTTATAATATAAAATCAAGATCTGACCTGGATTCCTTGAATTTGTATAAGCGGAAGCTATTCTTAACTTTGGTTGAAGCAGCTGATACAAATCTTTGCTGTTGCAAGTCTTCGATAGTGTTTGCCTTCTCACTGATGCTTGACGAATGTGCTATATGGTTGGGTTCGTGAAGTCTTATAGTCGATTCGTTGTGATGTCTCTTTTTCTTTTCCTGTATATCTATCTTATGCATTAATTGGAATGTGTACACCTGCGCGTACTTATATGGTCATGTTGTAATGTTGATTATACGAGGTCACTCATCGTGTGACATGTTTTGATTTTGTAATTTCAAAATATTTACATATGACATAGTTGTTTATGACCTAGTTATCACTCCAATGGATACACATTCGCTATGGAGGTCATGATTTCATCAAAATAAAAGTCCTTCCTGTCTTTACGCGAGTATCGCCACACAAATACGTTTATATATTCCTGTAATCGCGTCCTGCGAACGCCGAAGCTTCTAGAAAAGCTTTTTTTCAGCAAAGACCACAAACATTCAATATGATTAGTACTCTGGCCTAGTGAGTCCACGAAATGCTGTGAATGGTTTATGGTTGTATGTACGTAGTCATATCCCTTGAGGCTACCAATCGAGTTGTAAGACCGCCATTCGTCAGAGAAAATGTGAGACCCAGGACGAATTAGTCTTTTAATTTTTGGGATCAAAACTGCCGCGGTTCTTCCGAGATCTGGGTCACAAATCTCTATTGCAATATTATTGAGTGCATCTACAGCTCCAAATAACCAAACCTGTGGTGGAAAACGGCCGTGGCGATTCCTGGTCGGTTTCCGTCTACTCGCTAAGGTTTCATCAATGAAAACCTTTATCCTTGAATTAGAAGAAGGATCCCTTCCTCCTACACGTGGTGGGTTTTTGGACAATTCTACACTAATGACTTTTCTGACACGAGCCACCCAACGTAGAATAGTTTGATTTTTGGCGCCGCTCTCTTTTGCTATTGTTCTAAATGGCGTTTCAATCGACCAGTAATAGAGAATGGGTATAATTTGACGTAAGCTTAACTTACTCTGATGGAAGAATGATCCTAACCTTATGGAGTACTTTGTTCTGCAGCTCTGGTTCTGACATCTCCAAGCCAATCCGTCGATGCTTCCTTTAGCTTTCTCTTGATTCATTGGAAATCCGCACTCACACCTTTGTTGCGTAGATAGTAGGTTACGGCTTCTCAAAAAGGCGATCATTTTGCCTTTGTCCGTGAATATTTCATGGTCGATCAACCATTTCATGTCGGTCATGATTGGCTTTGTATCTGAAACAATGGTTACGTCCTATGCTTCGCTTATGAGCGATAGCGTTTCTACGGTACTTTATAAAATAAGATGTTAACCTGCCGATAGTTTGTCGCGAATGATTGGTTATGCTGAGGTTACGCTTTAGCCTGAGGCTGGTTATCACGTGTAAACTTCAATTTCTCTCGTTTCGTTTTGTCTACATATTTGTACAGTACGTCCTAATAGTGATTAGAGCCGTGAATACTGGAGGTGCTATTCGGTAGTTGCCGGAGTAAGATACTTATCAAGTGTGATGCCGATTTTTTTTCTGACTGTAGTGACAGCCTGGGATGACACAGTGAGTGGCAGGCATTACAATAATGGTGTAGTATATATATATAGCACTATTATAACGACTTTAGTATTACATATGGTTTCGCACCAGGTACCAAGCATTATCCCAACACTGGTAATATACGAGAAGTATTATAGAAGAAATAAAAAGACGCTAACTTTGCACACGCTTTCGCACCGCGCAGCGAAATTCACCCGTCAAGTCGGCGAAATGCATACGGTATAAATATGGCCATACGGGTAGGGTTGTGGTTTTTTCAAATTACAACAAATCGCAAGCACTTTAAACCGCGGCTTTGATAAAAACCATGTTTTTTTAGGTTTTTAGTGGGGTTTTTTTAAAGTAGGGACTCCATAGTGGGAACCAAGTTGTACGCGTAGAGGACGTTCACCTTCTCCCAGATTCTTTGCTTGGAGAATTTACGGACACTCCAAGATTGCATCGTGGAAAAAAGCTTATTGTACAGTAGGCAACCTTGTAAACCGAAGCCACGTTTTGGTCCAAACCAGTCACAAGTCAGCCTACATGGGGGCCATCAACACAAGAGGGGTAAAAAAGGAATTTGCTCCTCCGACATTCACGTGTCACGTGATCAAGAGCTTATTATGGTTCTATGAAATTGTGCTGATGAAGACAATTACATCAAGCAAAATTTTACATGCTCTGAACGACCTATTCTCTAGATTTGGGATTCCATTTTCGCTGAAGACTGATAATGCAAAACAGTTTACGTCTGATGAATTTGAGAACTTCGCTGTCGAAAATGCGATCGACCACAGAACCTCACCTCCTCTTTGGCCGCAAGATAATGGAGAAATAGAGAGACAGAATCGGACTCTGCTGAAAGCAATAAAGATAGCTCACGCGGAGGTCAAAACTTGGCAGGACGAGCTCTTCAGATTTTTGATGGCTTATCGCTGTACTCCTCAGTTAACCACCGGGGTGAGTCCAGCGTATATAATGTTTGGACGAGAAATAAGAAACAAGCTGCCGCAACTGGTTAGTGATTATACACTGGTTGATGAAAGTGTTCGTGAACGGGATTGGCAAAAAAAGTTGGAAGGTAAGCGTCAGGCAGATTCGAGGCGAGGAGCAACCAGGTGTGACATCATGCCTGGAGACAAGGTGTTAGTGAAGAATGAAAGACAGGGTAAATTGGAACCAAAATTTCAATTATCCCATTACATAGTGAAAGCAAAGTGTGGTCAAGAATTGACAGTGCAATCAGAAGAGGGGGTGGAATACCAACGTAACTGCTCATTCACAAAGTCGTTTATTCAGACAGAGGATATTACAGATGCAGAAGTAGCGGAAGCCGAAGAAAGTGAGCCGGTACTACCAACCCCGCAAGCATCCGGCAAAGATAAAGATGTTGCTGTGAGGCCCAAGAGACTAGTTAAACCCACAAAATACAAAGACTTTGTTTGTGGCAGTGTCTGGTTCAATAAGGAACTGAGGTGATCCTAATGCCGTCGGGTAAAGATCGTGAAGATCTGCAGATGTGGTGGTGGGCTGCAACAATACTTTTATGGTTTCATTGAATTTTCGTTATAATTTTTCATAGGAAGAAGGAAAGGGAATGTGGTATCCTGACAATGTTTGTGTCACGTGATAGGACGTTGGTTGGTGAGGGCCAGCGGACGGGGGTGTAAAGAAAGAGAGCGTGTGAAACTGTATGGGTATTATGAATAAGTAATAAAGGTGTCTTGGAGTTATTGCGTACGTATCTAACCTAACGGAGCGGGATACTACACACTGTAAGAAAGTCTATTCAATTTATGCTCTATATATAGGCCTATATAACACATCGTAGAATCCGTCTAATAATTACACGAATTCTAATTTTCGATGTACAGGTGTCAATTTGGCATTTAGAACGACAGATAGTCCTTCGTCTAGCAGTTACAAGTTAGTTGCTGAGCAACTACCTGTGACCTTCTAAAAGCGACCAGCAGGGACATAAAAGCTTCTCCTCAATCGATCAATCAATCAATCGAAAAATTAAACAATTATTCAATTCTTTAATATTTTGCAGATTTAAAATGCAGAATGCACAGAGTTACAATGTCGTGGAAAATACCACCAATAGGAAGAATTCTATAGCATGTTTGTTAGTTGAGCCACGTCGACACACACACAGTACCATCTCGGGCTGCGATTGAAAATATGGCATGCACATACTCAATATGCGGTGAAAGTAGATCCACGATAGAAATCTAGTCATCTTGGATGTAACCATGCTGAAAAACATAGTATAACAAATCCTGTGGATACTCTATGTATGTATGTATGTATGTATATTTATTCATCAGTCGAAGATCAAAGGAGGAATGAAGATCAAAGCGAGAAACTATTCCCATTACACAAATACTGACTGGCAAGGAGGAGATGAGCCAAACAAGGCTACTAACACTACCCCTTGATAAAGCGAGATAAACTTACTTCAACTAATCTCAGTTTCAACAACGACACCGTGGATGACTGGACTACCTCGAGTGGGAGGGAGTTCCATATGTGGACTACCCTAAAAGCGAAGGAGTTTTTCCAGCAATCATGATTGGCAACGGGTAAATCGAGCTTGAACGAATTTGAGCGAGTTCTTTCATATGTAGTCCATTTGAAGAAGGAATCAAATGGAAGGCACGAGAACCCATGGATTATCTTATACACCATGAGTAGGTCCTTGCGTATACGTTAGAGTTGCAAAGATGGCACCGACAACTTTGTGAGTCAGCTTTTGTACTGCATTTTCCTTAACCTCGGTTATTTTTTGGAAAAGGCCCGCTGAGCCCACTCCAACTAGTTTATGTCCTTGAGATGGTAGGGATTCCATTATTCCGACGCATATTCCAGTTTGGGTCGGACGAATGCATTTACCAATTTAATTTGTAAATCTGGGGTACGCGTGGTGAAGCTTTTATAAATCAAGTTGGCAGTGCGATGGACACATGACGAGATCTTGTGGATATGTTTTGAGTACTAACAGTCAGTAGCCTACTTAATAAAAGGCCTAAGACAGAGAAATTATTAACTCCCGGAATCTTGACGCTATCAATTGTGGTACTCGGTTCCTGGGTTTCGGTAGCCAACGTGCAGCACGGCGCATTTATCAACAGACACTATCAATTGCATTTTGTTGATTCACGACAGCACGGACGCCAGATCATCAACCAGTAAATGTGTTGTATCCGGGTCTCGGAAGCTTCAAATCGTCTGAAAAGAGCTTGATTTTTCCATGGTGTACTACCCTGGTCATGCTGCTGATGTACATAAGAAACAGAAAGGAGCCCAATTTATATGCGGAAAACAGGCTACAAAGATGTAATTCCAATTTTCATGTCTTTCTCTACGTTTCACCTTGGTTTCATAAATATGGTGAAGCTGCTTGGTATCGGCGTACTGCAGTCTCATAATGGACATGATCACGATGCTCAGGACAGCCACGACCAGGGCCACAACCATGATGACGCTGACACCGACCACAGCTCATGGCACGACCACGGTAACGCGACAGATACCGACAACTACCATGGTCATGACCGCGACCTCGATGTCGTTAACGCAACAGACACCGACAAAGACCATGATCACGATCACCATGGCACTAATGACACACACAGGGACCAGAGTTACGAGAAAGATGACCGTGATGGCCATCACAGCAATGTTACTCTAGTTACAACTGCGTCTCCACATCCAGAACATAATATTAAAGGCGATTATGTCCATATCTTCGCGCGACTGCATTTCATATAATTCAAAATATCACGGTTAGTGACCTACTGTACTGCGATATCTTTTTTACCTTTGCTCCACATCAGAGACTGTATCGCCAGAGCTGAGAGCTATCTACACAATGCTTTCTAGTTTGCCTGATCCCTGCTAAAACGCTCTGTTATGGACCGGGTAGATAATGCAACCGACAATATAAACGTCGTTGTAAGGAGCCTAAATATCTAATACGTCAGCTTGAATTATGTTCCGTGCCACAATGTAGAAAGTATAACCATTAAACGTTCCCCGATGAGCTACGGCGTAACCTGAAGTGTAGACAATGCAGTAGGCGAACATGTAAATTCTTCGAAATTGTGAAACGATGTTTGTGCTTGAATTTATTTATTCAAGTAAAGTGATATAAGAACAAATCCAAGAAATTTCGTATAACCCGCCTTATAGCACTCTCCATCATTGGTAGTAGTGGTTGTGGAATCGGTCGTCTTCATGACCTGAAATGAAAGCACAGACTCCAAGTTCCTACAAATTAGTACACAGTTCGGTTGTATCATATCATCACACGCTAGTAGAGAATTAGAAATTTAGACTAAGTGATTTGATCCAATTTTCCCAACCAATGCACGCGCTTCGTGGGATGCCTAATAATCAGCGTTTCAGCCTGCCCCGATCTATTAAAGAGTTACTTTGTGGAATTTTGAATTAACTGACAATTGGTTTCACCAAATATGGGTGTAGCCGAACATCGCGCAGTAACCCAATGAGTAGGCTTTCGTGAGCAAACATGCGCTTTTTGGGTATACAGAAAACGAATCAACGCTTTGATTACTAGTCAAACGTACACGACCATTAAATTGGAAACGAAAGCCTGGCATTTCCGATGAGGATTGCGAAGTAAATTCACCGATTAAAATAGGCTTACCTTGAACAATAGTTGATACAGTGTTCCTGACAATCATCATATACCGCCATTAAGCATGATGTCGTACCGTAGGGGCAAGGGTATATGCAATTCCTTTTTGCCTCCATGTTACCTTCAAAAAAGAATATATTAGAGCCGATGACCAGATTAGTGGATTGTGTAACGATGATAACGCACAGACTTAACATCTTCAGCTGATGAAGGAGCGGCGCTCCGAATGTTTGTGAATATAATTCACATTAAATCAGTGGTGAGTGATGAATACGTCTACACTAAAATACTATTCTATAAGCCTGTATATAGCTCTGTCACTAATTCTTAATAAAAGTCAGTTAATTACACACTACACGCCATTGATTCTACTGCCGCATATTCGTGAGCTAGTGGTTCATTTTGAAGCCAAACCAAGCCACGTCATTCTCGGCCATCAGCAATAAATTAAGTCATACACTCTATACATACAGTAGGCCTACTTTTTTTTATGTGAGATATTCTCCTCACCTGCTTTTTCAAAGCATCTATGCATAGCACGAACAACAATGCAAAACCAATTGTACTCGCACAGGCCATCGCATTCATCTAACGCATGAACCAAAGTTGCAGTGTCTGCAAAAGAAACACCAGATCAGTTCGAAAACGTACTTGATCAATTGACGATATAAAGTAAGATACTTACGATCTACTAGGTCCGGAACCGATTTTTCGTAATAAGCCATCGCATTTGCCACTGCTGCCAAGAGCAAAAAGACTTTCAATGATGTCATGTTCAGGTTCGAATTCTCCACAGACCTTTATTTGAATCTTCTTCTGACAATCATACAACACTTTATGAAAGTCGATGAAATTTATGCTCCTTATATAGACTTAGGTATCACATCATTAAGTCCGCTTTTATATTGCGAGAAAGCTAACGTACGATATACAAGTGGCAATTTGGCATTTAGGATGACAGACAGTTCTTTGTTTTGCAGTTACAAGTTAGTTGTTAGCGCTTTTACGTGTAAGCTGCTAAAAGCTACCAGCTGAGACATATGCTTATCTTTCAAATACATTCACCGATTAGAATAGGCTCATCTTAACAATTGCGGTGTATACCGTAACGTTAACGATAACAATGACAAATCAATTCTATACATTGCGCATGAAGTCGTCAGCATGCCGCAATAGTAGCCTATTCAATGTAATTCCATTTTGCCTTTACATTACCTTCACAAAGAATATATTAGAGCCGACGACCAGATTGTGGATAAATACGTCCACACTTGAATACTATAGGCTACTATAAGCCTGTATAGAGCTCTGTCATTAAAAAAGCAGGTGACTAAACGTGCACACATGGCCTACTTTAGTTAGAGTTGGCCATGGTACACACTACACGCCCTTGATTCTACTGCTGTATAGGCTATATACATGAGCTATAGTGGCTCATTTTGAAGCCAAACCAAGCCATTCCCGGCCAACAGCAATAAATTATGTCACACACTCTATACATATAATAGGCCTACTCTTGTTTAAGTAAGATATTCTCCTCCTGCTGTTTTAAAGCAGTTATGCATTCTACGAACAATTTCGCATTATACTTCGAAATCGCTCCTGCCGTCACATTGATCTCCACCCTTACAACGCATGAACTAAAGTGGCGGCGTTTGCAACAAAAACACTAGACCAGTTCGAAAACGTACTTGATAAATTGACAATATAAAGATACTAACCCTCTAATAGGTCCAGAATCGATTTGTCATAATGATTCACTGCTGCATTTGCCACTGCTGTCAAAAGGAAAAATACTTTCAATGATGATTCTGAGATGCTACGTGTGATTTTCTAAAAGCGACCAGCTGCTTTTCCTCCAAATGACCACATTTTTGATAATAATAGAGGCTTACATCATTTGACCGAAGAGATTTGCATAACGCGATCGGATATATGGTTCGTCCCGGGCAACTCGTTTAGAAACTGTAACTCACCGTCAGCTCTTTGGAAGCAGGTCAATCAAGGACTTCGACAGAATATAAAGTTAGAAAGAGAGTTGCTGGAAAATCGCAAATTATCTGGTTGACAAATAGGCGTGCCGATGGAAAAGCATCCCCTTACAAACCAGTCGTCGCCTAGAGGTGATAGCAATATAATATGAAATGACCTGCTGTAATTTACTATAAATACCTTAGGCCAAGATCTAGTATTTTCAGTTAGGTACAGCTGTCACGTAACCTGCGACGAATCAGTGTCGACATCTAGCGGATGAATTTTAGAAGTGATTCAATCCGTTGTGTCACCAGTGACACATTGATCGCAGTAACTGGCGACGGTCGAACAACTGCAGTTGTTCTGAACCAATACAAAGGTAATTGCCTTTTTACTGAGAAAGATTATTTCAAGGTTTTCAGCGATTCAGCAGTGTGGTTCAAGGGTATCTAATTTCACCTGCACAGTATATAATTATTATTATTGCTACGCTTGTCCGGCGAAGTTCCCTGTTTACCCAAATGTGATCTTAAGATCAAGGTGAAATGTGGTGTCGATAATTATTGTATGCACGTTGACTGATTATTTCTTGCACTTTTATTGTTGATATTACCTTTTCTGAGAGCTCCAACCAGAGACTGCTGCGGCCAACGTGATAGGGTGACACTTGAGTCACCATATGAGTCCTAGGGTGATACTTAATATGTTACATTGGCCCTATGATGATACTTGAGTTACCATAGAGGTCCTATGATGATACCTGAATCACAATATAGGTCCTATTGTGTCGCATATACATTTCTGAATGTATATACGCGACATAAACTGTCGTATCTAGGACACTCGGACATGCCCTAAATTCTCTGAGAGTATTATCCATTAGTTGGTTATACCAAACAAGACATATAATTAAATAACTCATATAGCACACGGAATCAATAATTGACTTAGTAGTAAGTAAACACACTCCTGCTGTTCCGATCATAACAGTACCGCTAACCACCCTCTGTTATTATTATAAAGAAGATTTCAAGCCATGCGAAGATAATTCGCTGACGTAATTTGGGATTGTTTTTCCCGTGGTCGAACCACGTGATGACATTTGGCGCAACGTTTTGAAATCGAAATCAGGATACTTTTATTCCGACATTGAGTATCTTGTCGTCTGCCGCAACGGAGCACACATGCGCTGTAGACATGTAGTCATAGAAAATACACCATTCGACTTGTCTATTCGGCATTACTAATATTTTTTCATCGTACGAACGTGTAATCGAAGCGACTTGGAATATTGGTTCAATATAATCATCAATTCGGCATCAGTTCTGTCTCAGCTAAGACTCGTGCAAGAACAGTATTTATATAGAAAGACCGTTGTGCAAAGAGCTCTATAGAAGCGTACGTCACTGACGTGGCGTTTATCGTGGGGTGTTTCGAACACGCAGTTTGGAGTCAGATCAGCGCGGAGTTCAACTACATTACGATATTCGCAAAACACCACCGACATTTCTCTCTCTCCACCAACAACCTCGCGATAAAA
>JASFYC010000197.1:0-57262 GCA_030412335.1 Botrylloides violaceus | reverse complement strand
ATCCGTGACGCTACGGAAAAAATATTCAACTCTTTTGTATCAACTCCTTCGCCCGGGTGGTGGCCTGGTGTAGCCTTTGGTTGGTGCTGCTTAGTTCCATTGCATAATTCGACTAATTAGCCTAGGCTAGGCTACATATTAATTTCTAAACATAAAATAAGAAAGTGGTCACCACTTATATATATATAATACCAGACCAGTACGTAGGAATAATCGAACTGAACTGAAGCCGACTTGAAAATAACTGATTTAGTATCTCAGTGTATCTCGCTCTGTCATCTCCTGCTACACTTTAAAAAACCAAAAAGAAAACATATATATATATAGGTAAATTAGGTATATATATTATATATATATATATACATTCAATGAAAACCTGACCAAACTCAAACAAAATCTGCCCCTTTGAACTGAACCAAAAGCCTGACTAAACAGTAAATCAGCACTACTGCCTGACATCACTGAATATGTCCTTACGGTTACTGTTTTAAGCTAACTTCTCTAAAAGATAAGTAATATTGAATTTCATCTAGACTAGACGTCCAACGGACTGCTAGTGCTAGTAGGCTACCGGTATGGGGCTTTGTGTTTCTAGTCACCAACCAAAGGAGGGCATGCTTGTTGTGGCTCATCACTATCTACTCTTGGCATGGATAAGGTCTGTTTTGGGGGTTGTAATAAAGTCTGAATGCCTCATGTACAACTTATTTTGATTACCATATCATTAATAGTATTAACAATCATGACACTAATCTCCTACATTGTGGTACTGTTACGCTTCTGGACCCAACTTATGGGTTTTTCCATTCAAAGCAAAGTCTCAGTCACTCGAATTGACTTGTGACTAAGAATTAGTGACATCTGACATGACACCTCAAAATAACGATTGGAACATTCATGTATATCGGTACATATACTACCGTAGGCCCGGCATCCCCAACCACCAGTACAGTACCGCTACGGTATTCAAAACTTCCATTAACGTACCGCGGGGGCGTGTCAGGTTGTCAGAAACTGGGATATGTCGTATTCCTGTTCTAAAAGGGTTTTGAATCGATCAGGATATAGCAGTCACGCACTGGATCAAATCCCTAAATATATATTTGGTTTTTCGAATCATCATGTCAGCAGTGAAGATCTCGCCTGGTCTTTTCACGATGAAGTTATTTCCGATTTGACTATTTTTGAAATTATTCAGAAATTGTGCTGAGCCTTGCAACAGTTCATAAAAAATTCATGAATATGCCGGAAACTTAGCAGTGCTGCAGTAGAACCGCTGTTCCTAGGAACAAATGGCGAACCTTGGACGGAAGCTCTTGTGATTATTTTGTCTTGAATTTAACAGATGGGACAATTTTAGTCGGGCCTCATTCCGAACTCTTGCCTGTGCTCATGTAACAAATGGGATTACCTAGGCCTAGCAGTGTTTCCTGTACAAATTGTACCAATAGGGTTTATGAAAAGAATGGTTAGGTGCGGAACCCCAAAATGACGTTCAGTTTTGTCAAATTGGCTATAATATTTGAGGTATATATATATTCATTTTGCAAGCTTTTTGAGATATGCATACATATAATAGGCTTTTTCATTCAGCAGAAGCTATAGACAAACTGAACTAGCAATGGCTACAACCACTTGCTGTTTTGCAGCACCATCACAGTGATAATAAAACTGCTTAGTCTATTAGTCGCATTCTGCTACTTTCGTGCAATTCCCTAGTTTTACAAAATTATTTACTAGGTATTAATTCGATGAGATAGTCGGGGAATAAGCAATGAGCAGTCAGCAGCATTTCTTGATATTCAAATTTGGCTATATATTTATGAATACAACAAATAAACTTAGACCTACTGTTTATAATGCTACACTCTCGAACCCAAGCTAAAGCAAATTCAATGCAATTCAGGGTTCAGATGATATGGCAGAAAGGCAAAGATCAACACGAGGATCATTACCATCAGAACCCTGTAGGCTACTGCATTGACTTTGCCTGTGAATAAATGTGCATTCGTGAAATACAGTGGCATCGCTTTGAAAAAGTGTATATATAATATTATATTCAATTTTTAACCTATTTCAAATTTGCCTATCTCTAGTCATCGCAATAGCATTGACAATGACTGACAAACAATACCTGTGTAGACGTGTAGTCTAGCAATATAGCCTACCAGCATTTCTCAAGTCTCAAGTACCGAAAGTCTGACATTTAGGCTATGCAGGGCTATAGACCGAGTAAAAGTGCTCTTATATAAACCAAAGTTCTGTCAAAAGACTTCTTCAAATTGTAATATTATCCACCATACAACTGCAATCATCGTTTACCCCCATTTTAGTCATGATAATGCAAATACCTTCAAAGTTCAAATCGTACACTATAAAACTTACAGAACAATAAATGAATGAAAACTTACCTGAAGCTCCTCAAATTGTCTTCCCTATCCGAAAATTCTTCATTATAGTAATAGTGGCACTTGTCGGACATATTTGTGCAAGGAGTGTTGCACAGCTGAAAGGAGTGGAGGTTCAGTATCAATATCTGGGCTGGGCTACGTACCCATTCCATATTATATCGGGTAGATTTATTATACAGTACCGTAACCTTTTAATAAGCCTATCTGCAATTGATATACCTAATGGGTAATAGGTTAGTAAGATGGGATACACGAATAGGCTTATTCACTTTGCTTGGAGAATACCTGTGATATTACAGTCTCATTCATGGAAAATGTAAGGAGGTGATTACGGTGCTAACAAATAAATTGCCAATTTTGCGATGAGGAGTCCAATAGTTTATAGGGCATGGAGACAAACGTGCTTAATAAGAATGCCGAGCTTTCAGCGCTGCTGTTACACATATTTTCAATGAAAGTAAGACCTTTAGGAGGGGGCAGTCAAAAGGCGCTCTGTAGCGTGACACATTAGACAGACTTTGAGAAAGGATGAAGGCATCAGTGCACATTTCCTCACATTCTGTTGGGTCCAGTAGACTTTAATTCTAAAGCTATACCATTCACGTAATCTCGAGGTTTAAATCAGATGAGTATGACTATTGCGCAGTATACTGCATCATCGAGACACAAGCAAATCTCCAAGTTCAGCAAGCATTAGCCTAGGCCTACTTCACTGTGAATCCTTTTTGCAATGCACAAGGCATCAGCATTTACAGTACCGGTGTCAATACTTTAACCTTCCGCCAATATTTTAATAAACTTGTCGCAACACTTTTTCGTGATATTATGGCTTGCCTAACTGCGAAAGGCATGGTGGCGGGCGGTTAATTTGGTCACTAGTGGAGAGTGACGATGATGGGCTATCACCGAAGGTCCAAATCATCGAATTCATATTTCCAGGCTTCAGGCATGGTCTCCGGCTCATGTCATAAGTACAGGTACCTGCTAAAACGTTGTCTGCAGATTACCCTGTCATTATCCAAGGTTGAACTGATAGCAGTAACAACAAGCCCAGTGCTAAGTTCAAGGTAACTGACTATAGGACTAAATTTCCAATGCCTACCGTTCGTACAGTGTATAGATACGGTAATATATTAGTTATTCCAGCAATTCTTCAAATCGTTTTGCAATCCAACGTTGTTGTGAGAAATTACTCGCAATGTCTATTGCTTTGGATTTCCATGCAATGCTGATTGTAGGAGCAGTGTACCAAAAATGTGTATATAATAGGCTACTTCCTAATGAACAAGAAAGGCGATTATATTTTTATTCACACACCCAATTGCTGCAATTACTCTTGACATGAACAACTGCGGTATTTCAAACAAGTGTTATAGAGACACATGCTCCAATTTGGTTAACTTGCAAAATATTTAAAAGGACTTTTCACTAGCATATAAGTATAGAGACTGTGTAGGACGTCTCTATAATATAAGTAACGAAAAAGACACATTGTTGGCCCACAAATAAGTTTGAGTCCAAACTATAATCTGTACCGGCAGCGCGGCAGGTTAAATGTTGGAGAATCACGCAGTAACTTGGGTGGTAAATTTGCAGTACTTCTGCACCACGGAACCAAAAGGGGTGTTAAGTCACAAATTAAGACATGCTGAATTCAAATATCACCCTCCCATCCGTCGGAAATCGAGAATTTGGAAGTGACAGCCAAAATGTCAACGAGTCCAAGCGAAATCGCGCACCACAGTACGGCTACGGCTAAAGCTACGGCTACAAACGCTGTTACGCTTCAATGCACATCGTCGTCGCACGGCTCACGGCCTTACTAGTAGAGGTAGACCAGACAGCTCCGCTTTAGCTTCTATATAGGGGCTATGTCTCCGCTTGACCCAGCTCCACTTCGCTCGGCACGGCTCGCGAAGCCTTTCCCGTCATATACACCCCGCCTCCGTGCATGCATCAGGCCACGTGCCCCGTCGGGGGTGCATATCTCAGCGGGCGGGTTGTGGCTGGCCTTGGCCCGGCTCCGGCCGGCCACACCCAACCCAGCCCGCCTTCTCCTCTATCCTACTCCCCAGTCTGAGTCCAGGAGCGTCATTACTACCCAAAAAAACTTTTGAATTCGCACCTCTCATAGTAGGCCCGTGATACCCATGATCTATGAAACAGTGATGACGTTGTGCAATAAAGCGTAACAGCGTTTGTGGCCATAGCTGTGGTGCGCGATATCGCTTGGGCTCGTTGACAATTTGGCTGTCCCAACTTCTAACGCAGAGTGACTTTTTGAGAGACTTTGGTCGCGGTCAGCTACACGCAGTAGACCATTGTAGACGTCATTAGAGCGATGTTCGCTTCAGCGAGCTCGACTTTGTTTACGTCGTACTTTTGGAGATGCTCGGACTTAGGACACCGATGAGCAACTATGGCACATGCGGAGAGAGGTCACGTCTAGTGAGGTATGGCGTTAATAACGGACGTGAATGATATTTCTATTATGTGTGACGGTACGATTATGATCCCTGGAAGTTCGCAAGCAACGTATATAGTGGTGTGAAGTTGGCGTCCTGGTAAGATTTTCATCATTGATAGCCTACCCTCGGGATCATTAGGCAAATCGTGAGTGCTACCGTATCATATTCCATAACCGGTCGTATACCGGTAATTAGTATGGTGAATGAGCTATATGGCGTGCTCCTAGCCACGCCCTCACTGTCTGCGGACTGAGAATAAGACTCCTTGAATACAAAGTGCTGGTACCGACTTTATAGATAAAATGTCAGGAAAGAAAAGCGACGTAAGCCAAAGGAGTTGCTCTTCGTTCGGCAGATAAAACTCGAATGCCTTCAAAACTAAAACACGCCAGATCGACAACACGCCGCAGGGATGCAGGATTGGTACAAAGTGATCATTGGTAGTTGCACCAAAGCAAGGTAGCCTGCCATCAGCATGTAACAATCTACTGATTGTTACGTGTTCGCCACAAGGTCCCCCCGGTTGGAAAAAGCTTTAGGTCAGAGAATTGGTCGTATCGTGGGAGTCAACACATACAATGCACAATCTAAAACACAATGGTGAGATCAGCTACACATGTTCATGATGCATAAGCAAAATAAGTGGATATCTATGCAGTACGAAAGAACAATTCCGTCCTCGATCAAAGGTGCATTTCAAATGAAGGTGTGAGAACAAAATCTTGCAGGTGACGGGGTGTTCTGATAACACGGCCGCGATTCGTAGTGATAGGTGCGTAAGTGACAGAGGGTGCCGTTACACGTGTTGGGTATACACCATGAGGAACAGAGGTGTCTTCCAACCTTACAAGGTCTTGTTCGTTAGTACATACGGTGGTGGGTGTGTGTGTATCGGTGGGGATCATTTCACGCGGAATAGGCCTACTATTGAGATGGGAGTTTCGCCCGAAACGCTGCAATAAGGGCAATCGCCCTGGGATCAAACAGTCTGTCGAGGCGTCATAAGAACCTCTATTAGTCTCAATAGTAAAGCACTTGGGGTGCGTTTCAAGACTTTGTGCGGGCCAGAGTAGACGGCATCCAGCGATTGGCGCGTGCCATCAATCCGTAAAAATACATGGGTGCAAGTGGTTAAATCAATAGGAACATGTGGGTTAAGATTACAGTGGAAATTCGTGGGGGTTTGGCCAATAGTTGAAAAAAATCGTCGCATGTTATTCACGAAAGTATGACTGTTCGTATTATTGTCGTAAGGTTGGGGATTAACTAACTGACCCGGCAAGCGTAATGATGTCCCATAGGTCAGTTCTGAAGGCGAATAACCCAAATCCTCCTTTATCGAGCAGCGTAACCCCAAAAGTACCAACCCCAAGTGGTGATACCAATCAGATGGGCTCTCTTTTGTCCGCAACGCGTCTTTCAGCGTGCGGTTAAAACGTTCAACCATCGAATTTTGCTCAGGTTTGCGGGCCAAGGTAGTGATATGATGTATTCCCAACAACTCCATAAGCTGTGACCATTCGTTGGAGGTAAATTGGCTACCTCTATCCGTTATGAGCTTCTTGGGTGGGCCGAATCTCGAGACGTAACCTAAGTTAAAAGCATCGATAACAGTTTGCGTACGTATATCACGCATTGGGATACACTCAGGCCAACGGGAAAATCTGTCGATGCACATCAATAGGTAGGAAAAACCGCAACTATTCGGAAGGGAAAGGATGTCGACATTCACTGTCTGAAAACGTTCCGAGGGTACTGGGAGATGCGTTATCGCAGTCGTGGTATGCCGGTTAATCTTCGAACGCTGGCACTGTTGGCAGTGACGAACGAAGTCTGTTATCTCACGTTTCATGTGTGGCCAAACATACCGGTCCGTTATGAGTTTCGTCGTAGTTCGTATACCAGGGTGTGAGATATTATGAAGCCCTTTTAGAACCATCTCCCGCAAGGAACTTGGCACATACGGCCGCTGTTTACCAGGTTTCGACCTGTCAAAAACGATTGGACCGTTTATCCCTTCGAAAATTACCTCATACAAGTCTAACGAGTGTTCGTCCGGGTGCAATAATAGATCGCGCAACTCATCGTCATCCGTCTGAGCTTCAAGCAGCATCCGCGCAGAAATGGGCATCGTGTCAGGCAAAACCACGTTGACCTCCAGTCTCGAAAGGGTGTCAGCCGCTGTATTCAATGATCCTTTGATATGTCGGACATCGTTGGTATACTCTGTAATGAACCTCAGTTGTCTTGATTGACGCGGTACGAGTCTTTCTGTCGGATTCTGTAATGCTTTAACCAGACCGTCATTATCAGTGACCAACTGAAATTTCCGTCCTTTCAATTGGACGTGAAAATGTTTAATGGCAGAATAAGCGCCTAAAAGCTCACGATCAAAGGCCGAATAAGTCTGTTGAGTGGGATTTAGTGTCTTCGAGTAGAATCCAAGAGGTGTCCATTCACCATCGCACTTCTGCTGTAGGACCGCTCCCATACCGACTTGGCTTGCATCCACGACCAGGGACAGGTCCGCGTCGTGGACAGGATGAGAGAGTATTGCGTTATCCGACAATTCGGATTTGATGCGTTCGAATGCTAACAACGCAGATTCTGACCATACAATTCTTTGGCGTTTATTAGATGACTGGTTTGCAATATCATAGAGTGGCTTCAGGATAGTCGCACAGCCCTTCACAAATCGATGATAATAACACACGAGGCCTAGAAATGATCGTAATTGCTTAGTGTTTTCCGGACGCGGGTAATTCGCAATCACTTCCACCTTTGCAGGCAGAGGACGAATGCCGTCGGGACTAACGGAATGACCGAGAAAGTCCACTCTGTCCACGCCAAACTCACACTTATTGACGTTAATGACCAGACCAAACTCACGCAACCTCGAAAATAATACGCGAAGCGTTTCCCAGTGTTCTTCTTCGGTGGCGGTAGCAATCAGAATGTCGTCTAAAAATACGAATATATTGTCAATTCCGGACGTTACTTCTGAGATAAAACGGCTAAAAGTGCTGCAAGCATTGGTCAATCCGAACGGCATGGTCGTTGGCTGAAACAGTCCTTCTGGACAAATAAATGCAGCCTTCTCCTGATCGTCGAGATGGAGAGGGATCTGGTGGTACGCCTTTTGTAAATCAACTTTGCTAAAAATTCTGCAACCATGCAATTCATTAGTGAAGTCACGTAAGTAGGGAACCGGCCAACGATCCTCAATCGTTACATTGTTTAGTTTCCTATAGTCTATGCAGAGTCTGATATCATCGTCTCCTTTAGGAACAACAGTGATCGGTGATGCATAAGGTGACTTCGAGCGAACGATGTCCCCAGAAGCCAGGAGCTCGTTTAAGCGAGTCTTGACTTTACGTCGCAAGTGTGGTTGTAATGGGCGACATCGAGAGCGAATTGGGGGTCCCTCCTTTGTCAGGATACGGTGCTCAGTGCCATGGTTGACACGCTGAGAAGCAATCCTAGGCATCGTTATATCAGTGAATTCCCCAAGGAGGTCGGCGTACCGCCGTTCGTAACGTGGCGAGATCAGGTTAAGGCCGGAGGCCGACGTGTGCTTTCTCCAACCCCTTATCACCGTATTTGAGTTCGGGTCCAGCAGTACGTTGTTTCTAATGTCGATCACAAGGGAAAACTTCTCTAAAAAATCTGCTCCTTGTGTCGCATATACATTTCTGAATGTATATACGCGACATCAACTGTCGTATCTAGGACACTCGGACATGCCCTAAATTCTCTTAGAGTATTATCCATTAGTGGGTTATACCAAACAAGACATATAATTAACTAGCTCATATAGCACATGGAATCGATAATTGGCTTACTGTAGTAGAAGCAAAATACACTCCTGCTGTTCCGATCATAACAGTACCGCCAACCTCCCGCTGTTATTATTATAAAGAAGGTTTCAAGCCATGCGAAGATAATTTGCTTACGTAATTTGGGATTGTTTTTCCCGTGGTCGAACCACGTGATGACATTTGGCGCCACGTTTTGAATTCGAAATCGGGAGTCTTTTATTCCGACATTCAGTATCTGGTTGTCTGCCGCAAAGGAGCACACATGCGCTGTAGACATGTAGTCATAGAACATACACCATTCGACTTGTCTATTCGGCATTACTAATATTGTTTCATTGTACGAACGTGTAATCGAAGTGACTTGGAATATTGGTTCAATATAATCATCAATTCGGCATCAATTCTGTCTCAGCTAAGACTCGTGCAAGAACAGTATTTATATAGACAGATCGCTGTACGAAGAGCTCTGTAGAAGCGTACGTCACTGACGTGGCGTTTATCGTGGGGTGTTTCGAACACGCAGTTTGGAGTCAGATCAGCGCGGAGTTCAACTACATTACAATATTCTCTCTATCTCTATCGTCTGACACCAACAACACCCCGCGATAAAGTGGTGAACCCGACGTTCGAAGACAGCGACAGCAACGACAACTATTTGTCCGAGCGAAGGTACAACGATATCATCAGAGATAAAAGGCGTATCATCGAACTCTTTAACGTTATATTACGCCACTGATACGATCAACTTACAATTCAAGTTATTGGGACACATTCAATGCAACACAAAGTCTCATTACGATCAGAAAGTAAAGACATAGAAGCAAGAAGATAAGGAATTGCAATCATCAAGCGAACACTTGGACTCATTTTCGTCAATAACGCAAGTTAAGTTACTTATATATTCCATTCATTATATCGGCGTCATCGAACTCACCTATTCCGGCATAAAACGATTCTCATCGCCGATGTTGAAGTAAACAACGGATAGATATTTAGGCCAAATACATTTGTCAATTTATTGCTTGAATATTATTCGCGTAGTGTTTTAGTTTCGTCTGTGTTGATTCAAGTCGTTAATTCATATTCATTTCAGTGACATCACGTGCAACCGTGTATCTTCCTTTACAATCCCAACCCTGCAATCTCAGCGAATTACCGCTTTCTCAGAGTCAAGGTAAAACGATTTGGCTATACTTTGCATGAACATTGTCAATTTGCCATTGCAATATGCCGAAAAAGACTAGCTCTAGAGGAACCGCTAGTACTAAAAGAAGTAGAGATAAATCATCGAAATCTACTGATAACGCCAAGGAATCGGAAACCGTAGCTAACACTCCCAAGAGGCGTACCCGCAGAAAACAGACAACAACGATAAACAAAAATGCGTTCAGCTCTCCGCCGCGAAAAATCAGCAGAAAACATAAAACAAGGCATGACTACTCAATTGATAGCGTAGATACATCAAACGTCTCTATAATATCAACAGGAAGTAGCGACACCGAAGTCGACGAACCAGTACCTACATCTAAAACACCCCGTCGCTCCCCCAGGATTTATG
The DNA here is from genome assembly GCA_030412335.1 of Botrylloides violaceus. NCBI lineage: Eukaryota > Metazoa > Chordata > Ascidiacea > Stolidobranchia > Styelidae > Botrylloides > Botrylloides violaceus. The sequence goes on along the minus strand of JASFYC010000197.1, from coordinate 47,007 downwards.
CAAACAAAGCGAATTCAGACATTTTGAAACATATACCATTCGACGAACGCAATACAGATGCATTTTTCGTAGCAGCAGAACATGCTTTTCGAGAGCATAATATTAAAGACCAAAGGGTCAAATTTTACAGCCTGTTTAAAACATTGAAACTAAACAACGTTAAAGCCATCACGCCAGTACTGCCAGAAGCGGACGCCCCACACGCGTATGATAAATTGAAACGCATCCTCATTAAAAAATATGCACGTCCTCAGTTAGACTGCTTGAATCGCTTGGACAACGAAGTCGCTATCGGTATGCCACCAGAGACCATATATGAAAGAATCAATGAGGCGTATGGAATAGATTCAGAAGAGCTAATAAGGAAACAAAAATTTGTGCGTCATCTCCCGTACAATATCAGGATGCATCTTTTGAGCAGAATAAATCAAGCTACCTTGGAAGAACTGCTTGAACAAGCTAAACTCTTATTCACCGAGGCCGTTGAGAATAACGACGTTGAGACGAAAGAGCGTTTACAGACCAACTTCTTGCTCTCAGAAAAACAGATTAAGCAAGCAGAACCAGACGCAAAGACAGAAATGCACGAGATGAGACGACAAATTGCCGACATACGCTCATCGATGTCGACCATCGCAGAGAAATTAAATTCACGACCCCCAAATTACACCGCAACCAAGACAGAGCAGCAGTTCACGAATAACAATACCAATACACGCCCAAGTCAACCGTGGTACAATAACCAACAACAGTCACGCAGTAGCGCTTACAAACAACAACATTTCGGAGATGGCAATCGCCAGTGGCAACGGAAATTCTTCAGAAATGGATTGGAGATTTGCTTTTACCATAACAAATACGGCGCAGAGGCACGCAACTGCGTAGGCACATGCCACTTCAACCAGATCAACAACACAAAATGACTATATGACAGTTTCACGACAGACATCCGATACGTAGCATCCATTTTTTGTAGACCAGGTAAATTGTTTTATATTTACGAGAAAAGTCTGGACAAACACTTTTTGATAGATTCGGGCTCCCAAATTTCAACGTTCCCAGCCACCGCAGGAATGCAACAGTATCAAACACCTGTAAAAACCATTTACGCTGCAAACGAAACTTCAATATCTTGCTTCGGCACCAGGCGAGAAAAACTAGTATTTGGAGATGTCACATTACAGGCAGATTTCTTATTGACCAGTGTTCCACAAGCCATTTTGGGTATAGACTTTTTGAGAAAACATAAACTGATTCTTGATGTAGGTTCAATGACACTTCGTACTGACGACAAATCCATTGTCATCGCTGGACAAACACAGCCTGAGTTTGCAGTAATTTCTCAAATTACAGGCCAGGAAGACCCCTCACCATACATTCAATTATTACAACAATTCCCTCGACTGTTGCAAAAGCAACCGACACGTCCACGACCCCCAGAATTCACGATGTACATCAAAACACATGGTCAGTTGAAACCAATGAAATTGAGAGGTATTTCCCCACATCTTGAAGCAGACGTGCGCAAGCAATTACAGGAAATGCAGGATCTTGGTTATATCAAGCGTGTACATAACCCAAAGTACGTTAGCCCAGTTGTACTAGTGAAGAAGCGAGGGTCTGACTCACCACGCATATGCGTAGATTACCGAGACTTGAACAAACACACACAACCCGTGTACACAACCATCCCAACAGTGAAAGATTTCACGCGCAAAATGCATGGAAAGAAAATATTTTCCACTCTTGACGTGGCAGCCGCATACCACGCGATACCTGTCCACCCCAAATCACAGTGGAAAACAGCATTTGGAATCAGAGGCCTAGGCACATTCCAATTCTTGGTCCAACCTTTTGGCTTGAGAAACGCAGCGCAAGTCTGGGTCTCGTTCATATCCCACGTTATTGGCGACTTAGAAGGAGTTGAAGTATATTACGATGACGTTATAATTGGTTCTGACAATGAAGAAGAACACCTCAAAACTTTGCGAATTTTATTCGAGCGATTTCAGAACGAAGGACTTTCTTTATCAATACGAAAATGTCAATTCGCCAGAAGCGAGATCAATTATCTCGGCTTCATAGTAAACAAAGATGGCGTCAAACCAGATCCTTCGCGAGTACAAGCTATTCACAAATTTCCAATACCGACAACGACGTCCAAACTTCGCCAATTCCTTGGGATGGTACAATATTACAACTCAAACATTGAAAACTGTGCTATGATACTACAGCCACTTAATAAACTTTTACGAGACAAACCCAAGAGATGCAAAATTAATTGGAACGAAACAGCCGAACATGCATTCCAAACCATCAAATCCAAATTGGCAGAAACCACAGAAGTAGCATTTCCAAATTTAGACGCTCCATGGTCGCTCATGATTGATGCAAGCAAAATTAGTGCGGGCGCAGTTTTACAACAATTCGCAAACGACCGTTGGCAACCACTAGCATTCTTCAGTAAAGCTTTAACCCCCAGTCAATCTCGTCAAGACGCACTCAAGCGTGAAATCCTTGCAGCTAAAATGGCGATTGAGCACTTCAGACATTACTTGCTTGGAAAGGACTTCATAATTTTCACAGACGCAAAAGTTTTTGTCCATCAAATTAACAATCCTAGCGAAGTGAAAGATGACACGGTATACAGACATTTAAGTTTCATCATGTCATTCACGACGGACGTACGACATATCGAAGGCGACCGAAACACGGTGGCAGACACTTTGAGCCGCGTCACAATTAACCAAATTTCAATTCCACCGGGCATCACAGGAGATTTGATAGAACGCATTGCACATGCACAGAAATCAGACCAAGAATTAACTAATTATAGAAAAGAAAAAAGGGATTCCCGCAAATTCGAGGACAGGCTTATACAAAATGGAGGAACAGTCACGTGTGAGGTCTCTACACCACAACCAAGAGTTTGGGTTCCAGATACATTGCGTAGGACGACATTCGAAAATGTACACAACCTGAGCCACGCAGGTATCGAATCAACTTGTAAAGCAATCAAACGAGACTTTTTCTGGCCCAACATGGATAAACAAATACGCAAACTCACGCGCGAATGCCTTGATTGCCAGAGATCAAATATTTATAGACATACGCGAACACCTTTGGCAAGAATCCCACGATCAGATCAACGATTCTGTTACATCAGCTGCGACTTAGCCGGACCACTTGTACCTTCTGGACCAGAGAATTATCGTTACATCTTGGTGATATGCGACCCTACATCACAGTTAGTCGAATGTGCGGCTCTCAAGACGGCAACGACCGAAGAAGTCGGCCGAGCCTTTGTACAGACATACATAAGCCGACACGGTTGCCCGGCTACTTTACGCACAGATCAAGGCCCATGCTTTTCGTCATACGAGTGGAAAGAACTCATGCGCAAGTTATCCATTCGCCACGAAACGTCATTACCTTATCTCCCGCAGACAAACTCTTTCGCAGAACGCAGTGTCGCCAAAGTTAAAAGAATTTTGCGAGCCTGCGGGAGCCCACATTTATGGTACGACTATCTACCTTTCGCATTGTTAGCATTGAGAACACAAGTCACAGCAGGACGAGAACACAGCCCCGCCGAACTGACGTTCGGTTGCGCCTTGAGAATTCCAGGAGCACTAGCAGAACATATCGAGCAACCCACGGGCACATCAGATTCGGAGCTGATGGAAGGCATAAATCATTTCTTTCAGAACGTTAAATTTCCAGAAGTGAATGTACGACCAGATCGTAGAGCATATTTACCAAAAAGCTTGCTAAATTGCACACATGTATTCCTCAAAGTTGAAGGCAACCAACACTCACTATTACCGAGATATACAGGTCCCCATCGTATAATTGAAAGGTCTGATTCAAATAAAGCGCTGACAATTATGTTCAAAAACAAAAACAAGCTTGTCGGAATGGACAGATGTAAAGCAGCTTACTTGCCAGAAGCCGATTTAGCAAACACAGAGGTTGATCAACGTATTGCGCAACTACCAGACATCGAAGACGCTAATGAAACACAAATAGACGCAGGACGCGCAAGTCGACAGACACCTTCGCCAAGCACGGTAGCAAACACAACATTCGAAATCGCCAATGAAAACCAAAACAGATCCAGAAGCGGCCGTTTGCTCAAACCACCAAGGTATAACACAGAAAACTTCGTGCGACTCGCTAACTTACACACAGAAAGCACGACGTAGGTCGGAACTCATCCACACTCCACGTGATAATCCCATTCACGGAAAACAATATTCAATGCACTGATTTTTTTTTTTACACACGTCATGGCACATGACATCAAACCGCATCTAGTAGAACATTAGAGATTAATATGCGCTTTTTAGTTACTATATGAGTCACGCACACTCGAAATATAGTCAACGGTCTTCAGATCTACGAATCTTTAGATTGCGCTTTCACTACCGTTTAAACGTGTAGCTGTCATTATACAAATGCATATTCACAATGGCAAATTTTCAACGCCTTGCAGAGAACTCAATTCAAATTCAAGCCTTGCAACTTGACTGTTTATTTCCTTTTACCGCTGGACGCAGCGTCGTTATTTCAATTCCCTGTTTACTTTACTTACTTGCTACGCATGATTTAACTACGTGTACTTTTCCGCCGCTTACTTAGCATACGTTGCTTTGTTTATCATTTTAAGTATCGTGCTTAGCCTTATCATTTGTCGCATTTCACTGATTGTTTGTATTTCAGTTGAGAACCAATTGATGCTGAGATGTGCGATTGAAGGTTCACAATGATCGCTCATTTTGCTTCAACGCCTGCTTTTAATTTCAATTCATTTTAAGTTTGCTTACTTTTAACCTTACTATTTTGCTTCACGCACCCTTAAGAGAAAACACCGGTTGGCCAGCCGCGAAAAAAAAGCTTAGCATATTTCTTAACTTGTTTTGCTGTTTTTTATTTTGATTGACACATCTTACAATATGTGCTTATTGCCGCACAATTGTTAAGACGTGCCTGTTTCTTTCTCTCCACATGGAGGGGGGAGCTGTGTCGCATATACATTTCTGAATGTATATACGCGACATCAACTGTCGTATCTAGGACACTCGGACATGCCCTAAATTCTCTTAGAGTATTATCCATTAGTGGGTTATACCAAACAAGACATATAATTAACTAGCTCATATAGCACATGGAATCGATAATTGGCTTACTGTAGTAGAAGCAAAATACACTCCTGCTGTTCCGATCATAACAGTACCGCCAACCTCCCGCTGTTATTATTATAAAGAAGGTTTCAAGCCATGCGAAGATAATTTGCTTACGTAATTTGGGATTGTTTTTCCCGTGGTCGAACCACGTGATGACATTTGGCGCCACGTTTTGAATTCGAAATCGGGAGTCTTTTATTCCGACATTCAGTATCTGGTTGTCTGCCGCAAAGGAGCACACATGCGCTGTAGACATGTAGTCATAGAACATACACCATTCGACTTGTCTATTCGGCATTACTAATATTGTTTCATTGTACGAACGTGTAATCGAAGTGACTTGGAATATTGGTTCAATATAATCATCAATTCGGCATCAATTCTGTCTCAGCTAAGACTCGTGCAAGAACAGTATTTATATAGACAGATCGCTGTACGAAGAACTCTATAGAAGCGTACGTCACTGACGTGGCGTTTATCGTGGGGTGTTTCGAACACGCAGTTTGGAGTCAGATCAGCGCGGAGTTCAACTACATTACAATATTCTCTCTATCTCTATCGTCTGACACCAACAACACATTCTCTCTATCTCTATCGTCTGACACCAACAACACCCCCGCGATAAACTCCTAATATTGCGAATTGGGTGTCGGCTACATAAAAGACAAAGTCGTAAGTGTACCCGTTTGCCAGTTTGATCCTACTAGATTTTGTCCCATGGGTTGGAATCCTAGTGCCGTTCGTCGCATAGAGATTCGGTCCGCGACCCCTGTTGCGGCGATCCTCTCGAGTGCTAGGCATGAGTGAAACGGATGCTCCCGTATCAACCAGAAAATAACAGCCAGATATCTCGTCCTGAACATGCATTAAGGGCTTTCCATGTGAGCAATGGGACACATTAAGGGTTGATGTACGACGCAAATCTACGCCGTACCTCTGCCTGGAAAAGGACGGGCAGACGAATAGTGAACACATCCCGGACGGCAATTCCGTGCTCGCTCGCCAAAGCGTTCATGATAGTAGCAGATACCAGACCCATGAACGGAAGGGTCGCTAGTCCGCCAATTACCAGAAGCTGGATCACGACGGTCCGACTCCAAGGGACGGGGAAGGGCATAAGGTGGCGGATGCGAATTTGCTCGTGGAAAGAAATTCTCCCGTATAGGAATCTGCGCAGCCTGTGCCGATTGCTTCAACAATGTAACCTCTTGTCTCAACTGGGAGAGTTGTCGTTGAAGCTCGGGATCAGTACGTTGCGATTGACGGTGATTAAATTGGTGATGCGATTCACGGGCGTAAATGCTATCAGCACGCTCAGCTAATTGGGCAGCGGTATCGGTAACATGAGATGAGAGGATGTCGGCAATCGAATTCGGCAAATGGTGGAGGAACGCTTCCTTGAGATAACAATCATTGATCGGTTCTCGCCCAAGAATTCCAGTGGCGCTTTTCAATTTTTTTAAGATCTTTGAGGGTTTCAACCCACGGCAACGTCCACTGTACAGTTCTTGAACTCGATCTCGCAGGGGAACGGTATATTCTTCAAGAAGAATTTGACGTAGAGCCTCAAATCGGTCGGGATCCTCCTCACCAGGGAGCTTAAGTCGAATAGATTCCAGCTGGGTTCCGTCAAGGCATCGTATAACGTAGTTGTACATTTCAGTATCGCCCTCGACACCGTAAGACTGAAATCCGGCCTCCGCAGAAACAAACCACGACTCTGGCGCATGTCCCCAGAAAGGGACAACGGGCATTGCTGCGCGCAGAGGCTGGTTAAAATCACGAGCAGGCTCCACTCGTTCCATCTCAAGCGTACGTCGTCGCCGGCTTCCGGGCGACATCGGGAACAACTCTACGGGAAGCAGCCAATCACGTCGGGGTCACCACAATTATGGCGTGCTCCTAGCCACGCCCTCACTGTCTGCGGACTGAGAATAAGACTCCTTGAATACAAAGTGCTGGTACCGACTTTATAGATAAAATGTCAGGAAAGAAAAGCGACGTAAGCCAAAGGAGTTGCTCTTCGTTCGGCAGATAAAACTCGAATGCCTTCAAAACTAAAACACGCCAGATCGACAACACGCCGCAGGGATGCAGGATTGGTACAAAGTGATCATTGGTAGTTGCACCAAAGCAAGGTAGCCTGCCATCAGCATATAACAATCTACTGATTGTTACGTGTTCGCCACAGCTATTACTACTTTATTGTACGTTCTTCTTGTCAAAATGTTTGCAATGGATCATATATTCCAGAGTCCCTATTTATCGAGGGATGGTTGTTGGTTGGGTTTTGCGAATGTCGTAATGTAGCTGAACTCCGCGCTGATCTGACTCCAAATTGCGTGATCGAAACACCCCACGATAAACGCCAAGTCTGTGACGTACGCTTCTATAGAGCTCTTTACACGGCGATCTGTCTATAGTAGGCCTAGGCTATACTGTTTTTACGCGAGTCTTAGTCGAGGTAGAATCGATGCCAAATTGATGATTATATTTAATCAATATTTCAACTGATATGTCGATAGATTTTTTCAGTAAACCACTTCGATAACAAGTCCGTACGATGAAATAATATTAGCAAGCCCAAATAGATAAGTTGAATGATGTAGGCCTATCTTCTATCAGGGATGTCTTGACTCCTGTCTTCTATGACTACATGTCTACAACGCATATATGTACGCCATTGCGGCAGACGACCAGATACCGAATGTCGGAATAAAAGTCTCCCGATTTCGAATTCAAAATGTGGCGCCAAATGTTCTCACGTGGCTCAATCACGGAAAAAACAATCCCAAATTACGTCACGTCAGCGAATTATGTTCGAATGGCTTGCGTTCGGTAGCGGCACTGTTGCTTTTATGATCGGAACAGCAGGAGGGTGTTTTGTTACCGCTAGGTCGATTATCGATTCCGTGTGCGATACGAGCTACTTAATTAAATAGTACGTATATGTCTTGTCTGGTATAACTCACTAATATACTAATGGATAATACTCTCAGAGAATTTCGGGCAAGTCCAGAGTGTCCTAGATACGATAGTTGATACGATATTTATGAATGTCTACGTGACACACCTAGACTAGTCCGAAATAGGCTCTTTCACTGAGGCCACCAAGTTTTTCATGTGGTAGTACCTACCTGACATAGACATCACCCAAGTAGGGAGGGCGAATCATGTATCGGCTCGGAAATTTCACTATCATTTAATCTCTAGTTTGGACGTGCAGCATTTTGTAAATTACTGGTAAGTATCATGGCTACATACAGAACAAAGAGTCAAATCGAGCATTGAAATGTTCGGTTACGGTAATTTACGTCATGATTAATATTTGTCTGGAGCGTTTCGTAATCATTTTTTAGATGTGTATTCGCGTTCTCAAAAGTAATTTAGGTTTGGTTTTGAAATATCAGGTCCGCATGCCCGTGTCCCCCCAAATTCGTAAATCTCAGGGCGTCTCTGTTATTTGTGTGCCGTCTGAGAGATACACCGTAAAAATTTCTCGCGCTACGCGCGCTTCACTGTTAATGCCTTTTCGGCCATGAGTTTACGAACCAAAAATACCGTCAAAGAATGCATTAGCAAAATTCTCGATATTGTCAATTGTCCTGATCCCATGTCAGGTCACTGGTCACGTGACCAAACTTGTGAGTGTTCACACGGCACTGCATATGACGTCAAAAAATGTGACATTATCGTGCCCCTCCCCTCCGAAATCGAAAGCTGGTTGCTTGCCTGCCTCTACTTTGTGGCCTTTTAAAATACCATCAGCCTTTGTCTTGGAGTTTTTGAAGTAGTGCACGAAGATTATCAAGATATTTTTCGGCAAAATTTCAACTGACCAGTATATCATCCAGGTATACAGCCACCCTATTAAGATCTACGGTGAGCTGCGTCATTATTGACTGAAAATAACCTGGAGCCGAGGAAATACCAAATGGAAGTCTCATTTGAAGTAAAACTTCTCTGTGAGTACTCCATCAATGCCAGTCTTCTTATTTGGCTTTCTTCACTTTGATTGTATGCATCTGCAAGATCTATCTTGGTAAAACCATATTTTCCTTCAAGCTTCTATGCATCAATTCTTCCGGTAGAGGTATTGGATGGCGGTGGGTTTCCCATTGTGGATTTACAGTAGCAGAATAGTCGCCACACACACGAAGTGATGCACTTGACATACCTGGTAAGCAAGATTTCCGCATTGGGACTACTGTTGTCCCCTAGTCATTGAATTGTAGGCTACTGGTTTCCATATTCCTTTGGCTATGCTGGCATCATAGGCTTGGGCAAGCTCATCAGTAATTGCGATGGATACTGTGGGGTGCTTATGAAATACAGGTTTGGCATCAGGCTTAAATTTATTATCAAGTTGTACGCCTTTCAAACATCCAAGTTCATTTTTGAGTAATTCAGAAAATTCCTGACAAAGCTGTTTTCACGCTTGATATAATGTACTGTCTGGCATTTTCGCATTTATATTCTTTATCGAAGCATATAAGGTGGAGCTCCATTTTGAAAAATTATTGAATCTACCGAGATTCCCCTGGTTTTGATTGCATTTCACCCCAGCAGATTAAAATTATCAGATTTACTGACTAGAAATTTTAAGGTCTTGACAGAGTTACTTTCATTGTTAAAGTCATCCATCATATATATAACACTTCGTTTCAAATGTACCCAGTAACAGTAACAGTACAGCTGAACAGTAAGGTCATGGTCAGATGCATATCTATATTGTTCAACATTTTTGTCGAGTTTGGGACTACCCAACTCCATCCATCGGTCATATGAAATGAAACTATCACCTGACCTAGTGTCAACCTCAAATAGGTATACTTGTTCAGCAATTTTGTGCCTACTTACAATTTCTGGTTTTGACTTTGCTAGTTTGACTGTCTTCACAATCTCTCTGGATGATCACAAACAGCATCTTTGTATTTGCAGTCTGATGGAGAATGATCCAATTTGACACATGTGTAGCACCTTGATGGTTTATTTTTAACGTAATTTTCATTGTCAGACCAGGGGGGTTGCACTATGACGTAGGGGCGTCGATGTTCAGGACTCGTCACGCTTGAATTATGCCTACAGACATTTATTATTGTTGTCGGTAGTTGCTTACGCTTCGCGCTTAGTCGGCGATGCGACGGGTAGTTGGCCTATAACCCTGCGTCGTAAATTTTCTCGGAATTCCCGATACTTTATTTTGGAAGTTTTCTACCGGTAGTATGAGGATGTTATGACAATTTTGTATGGTAATGGACGACGAATTTTCACAGATATTTCTTTGTATAGTCCTTTTGTAATATCATGGCACCAAATCACTGCATCTTTCCTGGATGTTCCACAAGACGCTCAATAAATGTTTCGGTGTATATAGTATCAGTGATAGCTTGTTTGTCTGTCTGTTAAGTCCTTCCAGTTCCAGTATTTAAGCCAGGAATCAAATCAAGGACTATTTGTTTCAAAGACATCTCGAAGAGGAAAAGGGTTTGTTTGAGTTCTACAACTGCGAGAAGTGGCTTCACTCTCTAAAGGTAGTCTGATCGTCTGCTAATGGGATAGAAATTTTCTTCGCCGTTTCTAATATTGTAAATATATTTCAAGATTCGTTATATTTAAGGCAGAAATACAAGTAATACCATGCCCAAAGCCCAAGTGTGTGCTTATTTATAGTTGTTCAACTGAATAGGCCAGACTGGCATGAAGTCAGGGCAACAGAGTGGTGCTGTGCCCTGGTATTTGACTTCTGTGCACCAAAGTCGGAGGCAAATGATTTTCAGCTCAGTTTTGCACTCGTGCGAAGTCTGTAGGGGAACGCGAACGGAACTAATTTCTCGGAACTCTCATAATCAGCCATCTGAAAGCGTAATGATGACAGCACTCCTAACTCCTGCTTTGGGTATTCATATATCGTGCCAGATTTCACGACATTAAATTATAGTTTCATTGTACCAAATACACAACATGTAAATACGAGAATATTCAACAAAATCAATTCTTATGACTCTTCAATTTCTTTCTCAAGCCCTTGTTGTTCTGCGCCTTGGTGGTTTTAAGTTTTTTCGAATATGAGTGAGCCCGCACTTTTACAAATTTTGAAAATAGTTTTAGCAGTACACGTAGCAATGCTGCTTCTCCATCATCGTGTAGCGATTTAAATGTTTCGATAAGGTTTGCAACCTCATCTAACTTGAAAAAAGTCTCCTTCATTTCTTCATCAACTTTGAGGTGAGGTTCTTTAGATGTGTGTCTGCGAAACTGCAGCTCAAAGCAAGTTCAAAAAACCCCACACACAATTGTTTCACTCCCCATAGTTTCTCTATTTGTGTTTGGTTGGTCGACTTTCTATTGCGTTCTTCTGCAATAGACCCAGCCCTGACTTCACTCTTAAGTTTAAATATTATAGACTTTTCAGCAGTCGGCGTAGTTTTACTGAAGTATAGTGTTTTCGTAGCATATAGCCGGCCATATATTCCAGTATCCACGTATCACGGCTGGCCAACGGTTTCAGCAATGACTCACGAATCTCACGGGGTTGTAAAAAGCTATTCAGGTGATGATATAGACCTTGCAAAATTTCTAGCAACTGATGGGGAGATAAACTATTCTTCTCAGCACTGTTCAGCAACGATCCATATCTTGAAATATAGGCGTTAGAATCGAGATCTTTCCCATATTGGACCCCGATTTCACATAGAACATCCGCGAAATCTCCCGGTACTACTGGAATGTTTTTTTCCATGACAAACGACATTACAGCAGTCCTCATTACATCCCCGTCAATGAGGATCTCGACCGTACATGGTTCAGAGATGGCTTCATCTTCTTCAAAACAAAGCGACTACTCTACTCCTTCCTCCAAAATAACCAGAACATCCATCAATTGGTTCGTTATATCGCCTCGCGCAAGTTACTCCACCAAAGTCCATATAGAACAGAGCTAAACCGCCAACGCGAGAGAGAAGCGCGAAATAAGTTGTGAGCGTAATTCGAGCGTGACGAGTCCTGAACATCGCCTTTGTTTGTTTATTATATGGAAGGGCGAGTGCAACATCTAGTATTTTCTAATCTAAGGTCAGACATTTCTTTATTTGAGTTTTCTCCATATTTAGAATGATTCCTTACAACATTAGTTTGTGGGGTGCTGTTCAACCTGGAACCAAAAGCCGTTTCTTTTGCAGCTCTAGCAGATTCTTCTATCTTTACAGCAGCCGCTATAGTTTTTTTAAAGGTCAGTTCGTCATCATTCATTTTAAAAACACATTTCAGCACTGCTTCGTTATTGATTGCACAAATAAAACAAGAGCGAAGCGCTTCTTCTAACGGGTTTCAGATAGACGAAAAATCACATGTTGCAGCTTTCTTACGATTTCTTGGAGCTAATTCAACAGGTGTGTCGCCTCTGCCGGGATGAGAGTCCCTTTTAATCCTTTCTCTCCTCACCACAACCCACTATAGTGATAGATGGAGATCTCTGTCATGCGTAGATCATGCTATAAGAGACCGCTCTCGTATTATCGCTACATAATGCTGTACTCGTACATGTATGATCAATATGAGCGTCATAACTCTATCGAGTACTTGGACGTAGGCTTTTGCGCTGCCTTATGTTTTAGTCTCGCTCTGCAACAGGTCTGTGTTGAAGATCTGTCATCCAGAAGCTATAGAATCACTATTTAGGCGCTACATACTGTGTTATCCAGCGACCGTAGAAGATACCGAAGTTAAGCATTCGGCACACTTCGCGGCAGGACGGCAATAGTGAATTCCTTCGGACCTCAAGTCCCTACACCTGGCTTACGTTTCGTCTCAGTCCTAAATTTGAACCGCTCCCGAATTATCGGCCTAAATGTTTTCGTGTCTTATTGCTCTTTCATAAATGCTACAAGTTGTTGCATGGTTAGATTATGGATTTCCAGCGGTGGGTTTGTTTGGGATGCCAGGTTTTCCAGCATATTGTACACCACCGTGCTCTGATTTGTCAAAAATACTTGCGGCATTGGTCCACAGGGATTGAATTGGCCCTGAAGTATGTCTTAAATCGGTTATGATAGTCTGGCCATAGTTCACTAGAATTATCAAATGCATGAAATGAAGGGAAGGACGATATTGGAAACTAAATGACACTGCTTCCCATATTTTTGAAATAGTCTATCAGCGCAGTCATTTCCTCCTTATCTTGAGCACGTTGCGCCTTTTCCTTTCGCAAGAGCTGGACCAAATCGCCAATGGTATTTTCCGGCATTATGAATCGATGTGAATCACCTGATGTGCTTCCAATGAAGAATTCTACTTAGTAGATTCGCGATCACATAAATAATCCTCGTCGCCAATTTCTTCTGTTGTATTCACGCGTTAGTTTATTACTTCGTTGAAACACAGTAACACATTTTATTACGCCTACAAGCAGCAAGGTACGCTATTCCTAAAAAGCTGTTCTTGAGTCGACATCATAACAAGAAAAAGAGCGAGTCCTCGTAGTCGTCGCGTGGCAGAAGTCGTTCCGGAGTCTATCCAGATATGGCTCATGACTCCATAACAGTATAATGACTACCGCCTTTAGGGGGAAGATTGCCATGGTCAGCTCAAAGTCACTCAAAAACACAAGTCGTCCGTTCCGGTCACTGCACTCTCGCATGGGCAACAAATTGTTGCACACTTGGTCGTTCTTTGCTGTATAGTCATACGGAGCGGTGGTAGGTTGTGCCGCAGTTTACTGCAATTTGGGTACGTAATGTGTGTGAAATGCAAAGAGACCCTTAACAATAGGTTCGGCATCACCGCCACACCCCGGGAAGATACGCATATACACAGGTGACCGCAATTTGACATCAGCAACTCCACCGAGAAGGCATTAGGTCTACCTTTGCTATCCGGCAGATTGGATTTAGAAGTATTTTCAGACGATAGAAACTATTATTCGAGTCATAAGGACAAATAAACAAGTACAAAAAGATCAATCCAGTTGAAATTTTAATGAGCACCGCAACCCTTCCAGTGCAGTCCCACTCTCGGCAATGCCACCAGCCAGCAATATGGTGAGACTCCGTTGAGAACCCGGATGTTAGCTAATAAAGACTAGACCATAGGCCTACGCAAGGAAATGGGCTTCGAGATCGTCGTTTGTCATACTCAATATCTGTTCCATTCTTCATATGGGGTTTGCGCCGTCGTCAGTTTCAGTTTTTACATTTCTAGTGTAGGCCATGGCCTACTCTAGATACGGCCTGATTTATCACATTCGAGAGAGAAAATTAGTAGGCCGATGATTCTTTGTCGAGAGTGCAGTTGCGTCATAGTTGAGGTCAACTAAGGGATCTACTGATTCTACAAAAGGATTAAAGTTGCTGAAAGTCCTTGGAGAGATATGCGATGACTAATTTTAATGATTGATGAAATTATACCTCCAGAAATCTGTGCAATATCATGGAGGGATATTTTCTTGGTATGGATAAAGAAGGCACCCTGTTCAAGGGTATACTAGCAATATTGCTGAAAGGATTAAAAAGATCATTGTCATTTGTGTACAAAGTTATACCTGAGACAGAAATACATGGATTTAGCCGACTTGAAGAGACTGTAGTGAAGATGTCTTAAATGAGTTTCAAACTTCGGACTTTGGTATGAGACAATCACATCCTAAATGTCAATGCCATAAATATAATTCGCTAACACAGTTCGGTAATGGTTCAAATTTGTCTATACTGCTTCTGCAAGACAACTTGTTCTTCGATAAATGTGCACCTCATAAAGAAAATCCGTAACAGCTTGCTAAATTAAAAAAAAGTTGTGTTTCTGTTATTCACACTAGCTAGGAGCCGACATTCAAGTAGACCATCGAGTAATGATGGTTACATTTCCTGGCATGGTTTTTATACCTTGTGCATGGAAAAGATTAGTTGAACCAATATCCTTAGGAGTAAACACCAATTTTTCTGGATGGTTTCCGGGACTGTAATGCGATTCCCGGCTTTATTAGGCCATGTGTACAGACACTCGTATAGTAAGTGTCACTGCGTATATTCGGGTTCATATTTTTTGTTTCAAAACCAGTACCGGTAGGTAGGTATCTGCAATCGTGTAGAGATTCTATACATTTCATTCCTACAATATCAACATAGTTACTGTAATTTTGTTGCCACGATCTGTCGACATTAGAGATGTAAAGGGAAATTTTCAACCGCAGATTTTCATCTGCAATATCGTGAAGCTCATTTTATCATTGTTATTAAACACGAACAAGGTGATCTTATGCATTTTACTTCAGTATGTATGTACAGTATGTACAGACACTCGTACAGTAAGTTTCACTGCGTATATTCAGTTGCATATTTCTTATTTCAAAACCAGTAGGTCTATCGTCAGGTATACTGTGATTTTTCTGCTGCAGGTATCTGCAGTCGTGTAGAGATTGTAGACATTTCATTCCTACAGTATCAACAAAGTTACTGTAATTTTTTCTACGATCTGTCGACATTAGAGATGCAAAGGGTAATGTTCAACTGCAGATTTCCATTTGCAATGTCGCGAAGCTCATTTTATCAATGTAATTAAACATGAACAAAGTAATCTTATGCATTTTACTTCAGTTAGTAGGCCATATTGGAGGTAGGGACTCGTTGTTACACTATAGCGCTCTCGTCGAACAATCAGAGATCGGCCTACTAATTTTCTCGGCCGAATGTAATAAATCAGGCCGGAACTAAAGTAAGCCATGGCCTAGGTTAGGTTGTTGATTTGAAACGATAAATTGCTATTATTGTATGCCTGTCGAGTTTTGATTTCGCGATTTCACGCTAGTTTCGGAAAGTTCCAACGTGGTACAAGCCTATGGATCTTATTCGCGAATTTTATGGTATCTATACCATGCCGAGCCCGTCGTGCACAACGATTTCATCTTACGTATTTGTTTTTTGCCACTGTCGCGAAATGGGGTGCACCGTCGTCAAGCCAAACTCCGATCGTACGTTATCGCTGGTCGAAGGGCATGCATGCACTAAATACATAAGCATATGGACGCGCAGAGCAGTGCATACATATAAACATATTGCCCTACCGTTTGTGTGCATACAGCAAAAGCAGTAATAGGATAAAAAAAACTATTCGTAGATACGATGCATTGCATTAAGGCCAGTAGCGTTACGAGGCGATAGGGTACTTAATTTGTGCGGGTTACCAACTCAATATTACGAAATCCCGTTCATTACCGATACACTGTTTCATTATTAGTATGAAAGAGACAAAAATCATCAAAATATACATCAAAACCTGCCCATATATTGCAAAAATTTGTCTGTTCTTCCTGAATTTTCATAAGGTATCGCGACTTTTTGCAACAAAATGGCGTCCATGTCTCTCGTTTGCATTGCGCTTATGGAACGGACCACTCTCGTTTTTTAGTCACTTTGGGTCAGCCATATACTTATTGTATTCCCGATCCGTAAGACGCTTGCGACGTCTACATCTTTCCAGGAATGTTTCAGTTTTTACGAGTTCGGGGGTGTTTTTTACTTTGTCTCTTCCAGATTCAGCAGTATGCTATTCATTAAGTCCATCCAACTCGTCGTGAATCGCTTGAGCAATTTTATCGATGTCATCTTTGGCTCCAACCACGATCTGGGACGAAGCTCCTGCAGCTATGCTGTCCGAGAGTTTACGATCTACATTCTCAAAGGCAATTTGGCATCGACGTATTGCGTCATCCACGAGTTCAGTAGGATCCTTAACATCAGCAGTGGAAATTTGAGGCACGCCACCTTCAGCCATGATATATGTAGGCTACAGATATATGGGCGACTTTATGTTTTTGATGATGTGGAGTAGGCAACGTGCCGAGATCTACCGCTACACGACGGAAAGTTCTCTCCTATCTTGTCCCGGAAATCTGCCTTTAAACACCGCGCTTCTCTAAAAAGACCGATTCTCAATGATACGTACGTACGTACGTACCAGCAGCCTGGTTACAGTGTTCAAATATCATTCAATTAAGAAGTATCAAAAAACATACAGAAATAAAGAAAAATAGTAGAGAAAAGCTATAAAGGAGTCCTAGCTGTACAGTACGTCCCAAGTCCCAACTAAACACCGACGATATCCACGAGGCAACTCCTCCAAGAGTTGTGCCCGCTTGCCGTCGCTTCTCGAAAGCAAAAGAAGCACCTGGTGGGATGAGGAATAGCCAAGAATCGTGGTTGACGCCCACTAGCGGTTGGTCTGCTAGTAAGAAGTCCGCCGCCAGGTGCTAATGTCCTCACCATCAGACAGAGTTGGTTTCTCCTATATCGCATGATTCGTATATAAGACTAATGATGCCAGACTGGA
Organism: Botrylloides violaceus; assembly: GCA_030412335.1. Classification (NCBI taxonomy): domain Eukaryota; kingdom Metazoa; phylum Chordata; class Ascidiacea; order Stolidobranchia; family Styelidae; genus Botrylloides; species Botrylloides violaceus. Next base: position 29,500 of record JASFYC010000197.1, on the reverse strand, counting down.
GATATACAGTACATCGACATTACAGACATTCTACTTTTCATCTATCATGTGTGTGGAGTACGTGGCGAGATCTACCGCTGCACGACGGAAAGCTCTCTGCTATCTTGTCTAAGGATGTTCGATTCCCGGAAATCTGCCTTTAAACGCCGCACGTCTAACACAAGACCGATTCCCAATGATACGAAATTAGTACCAGCACCGTGGTTACAGTGTTCAAATATCATTCAATTAAGAAGTATCAAAAACATTTGTCTGTCGACTAAAAACAACAACCAAATATTATTAAAATGAAGGGCTATTTAGAAGTCCTAGCTGTACGCCCCAAGTCCCTAATAAACCCCTAAGATATCTACGAGGCAACTCCTTCAGAGTTGCGTCCGCTCACCGTCGCTTCTCAAAGGCAAAAGGGAAGCACATGGTGAGATAAGAAAAAGAGCTACAGCCAAGCATGGTGGTTGACGCCCACTAGCGGTTCGTATGCTAGTAAGAAATCCGCCGCCAGGCGCTACTATCCTCACCATCCGACACAATGTGTATAGCCGAAACGTTAAGTATAATGCTGTATCATTCATGAATTTACCACGCTAACATTAACGCAATTTACCACATTAAAAAAGACACGACCACGACAGCACAACTAGCATTGCTTTTCCTTCTTTCTTATGGCTTGTCTTTTCTTCGAAAAAGACGTGTGCTGCCACACTGCAACCACTTCTTGGTGGCTGCGTCCAGGTTCTTCAGGCCAATCACTCCAATTGGTTTCTTGAGTTGCTTATAGCACACATTTCACAGGAGTGGAAGACATAGTCTTCGGTTTTCTCCTCTGCACAAATCTCGCATCCTGCAGTGGGTTGTGAATGCTGCTTATATCTCGTTTATTCAATTTGGTAATCCTACCATCTAACCACTCAAAACTCCAAAAAATGCCAATTGAAACAAATCAAGGGCGGCATCAAGCGGCTGCTACACAACCGTAAGCGGTAAATTGCTACCGCACCTGTATAGGGCCTATTCGTGTAGCAACTAGTTGCGCAGAAAGAGGAGTAACGTAATAATGACGTCAACAACTATGTCAGAAGTGATGTCATTCTCTGTGCGACAGCTATAGTTACGAGCACTCTCGCAACTACGCCAAAGTTGTTACGGTAAATGCTACAGCACACGGATTTGTGGTATATAGTTGCGCCAGAGGTGAATCGTAAAGCAGTAGCCGTAAATATTGGTGGCTCAATCTCCACCAACAATATATTGGTACCGAAATTCATCGAACATGGGTAGGGTCTTGTCCCTGTGGTGACCCTTTCCTTACTCCTCAACTCCCCATTAAATTGTCATTACGTTAATTTCCTTATACGTCAACAACATCACGTCATTTTTGCAGGAAAATTTTTAGTATACGACATGGACAGTCTCAAAACTTTCCAGAAAGCGCTTTTTACAATTGTATAATTTCAAAATCTCGTTCACGTCATTATAAATGACGATGAAGGTGCGCAATAGTACGAATGCGAGGTCCGCAGGACCATGGTCGTTTGGTTTGCATGATGCGTTGTCGCGAGTGACAATGCCTATTATAAAAACAGTCATGATAATTGACTATAATGTCCTGACGTTGAATACCGTTAAAAAATTCATCTTCGTAGACATAACATATGATAGACTCGAAATTATTGTACAATGCACGCGACCGCAGCCTATATGCAATTGACATGAAGATGCGTAGGCCTATAACAGTAGGATACACGCCTATCAGACACTTTGCCTTTCTATAAGACGTTGACTGATTGATACTCTCTCTGCGTTTGTAAAAGACCCTACTGTTGATTCATATTTTATTGAATTTTTGAAGAAAAGTAAATATAGTATATTAGGCGAATAAGAATTGATACTGGCGATTGCATTGCAACAAAAGAAGAAGTTCATATTTACACACTTAGATAGCAACGGATGAAACTTGTAGCCGATAAGCAACTTTATAATTTGGTCGAGCCCAATTAGAGCACGGCCATTACAATTGTATACAGGAATCGTCGGGTTTCGACGTGACTATAGATGTGATTGCTATATTCGTTTAAGTCTATAATTGCCGGAGGCTTCAACGACCGAACAGATGACAGTATATGCTACATAGGCCTACATATTACGTTTACAGTTGCCAGTATACCTTATCTTTGTTGGCTGCTAAGTTACTTAGTATGTAAAACGTCGAAATCGGTATATAGTATACGCGGAGTTGTTACGTGGTGTGTAGTTGAAATGCAGTAGCCCCCCGTGTTGATTGCAAAAGGTAGAAGCTTTGTTTACTAGAACAATAACAAGGATTCAACTGCAAGACAGGCTAATGTATGCGGGATCGATAGTAGATACCACCAGTAGTGTTTTGCAATATGTCGAGTTGATCAAGCAACCGTTAGCTAAGTCTTGCTGTAATTTAGATCAGTGGATAGGTAACATCATGGCCTACTTTAGGCCATGGTAGCATTAATCGCGATGAGAATGTTGTGATTAATGATACACATCTACAGTAGCAGCGATTCGAAAACATGCGTTATGTACAATTGACAAAATTGACTTCATTGGTGATAATCGAATGCGGCTACAACTTGTTGGTGTTAATTGAGATGTGAAATGAGTAACGAGACGATTTTTGCACGCAGACAAAAAAATGTTGCAGATACTGAATTATATATATTCGCTCCTGACTCCCGGCGCAAATTTCTATGCGTAGACGATTTATTCACCAGGGGCGATATTTACTTGATGAATTAGAATATTTGGTAGTGTCTTAGAAACGTTTTTCGGTCAATCCTTACTTCATTCATTTCAAAAATCCGGGGATATACGCTGCGAACTGAAAATTATTTGGTCCACAACGCCTCCGTCAATGCCACCTGCCGCTACAAGAAAATCAATTCACAAGCTTTGGCTCTTACGTCACCCTCAAGTGATGAACCGACGTCCATCTGGTATAATGGCCGTGTCATGCTTTTAAACTCGATTTCCAGATGTTTGCCTGGAATTTGAGTGATAATACGAAACGAAGATAGACAAGCGGTAATGAGCAATCAACGAATCAAATAGACCTACATATTGTAAAGATGATCACCAAAGATTTCACATCCAGCCTTAGTTAATTGAGAATTAGAACATTGAGCATGAGAAAGGGTTTTGGAAACCTGGGAGGTCTTTCATTTTAACCTGGTTATACTTTGGCCTCCGAGTGACTTCCTACCAGGAACACTCAAACATCACTTCCGGGTACCTCCCGGATACGTTTACACAACCAGATTTCAACATCCAGTGGCTCCTATCGACAAGCTTTCACCACCACCACCGCTTACTCCCCGCTCTCTCTCTCTTGGGCTGACCTTAGCTGTGATATAATTGAATCATTCACCCCCTCCCCCACTCTATGACGCCACAATATCTATGATTCTGTTTTTAATTCGAATTTTGCTATTACCATTCATTTTATCTTCACCTGATGAAGAAGCGGAGCTTGTTAAGCTTGTGAATGTTCTTTTTCATAATAAACTAAGGCTGGACGTTAAATCTATGGTGATCTTCTTTACAATATCTATTGATCGTCTGCCATCGGCTTCACTACACTCTTGAAATCAAATACGTACGATTAAGTCTAATATCACAGAAAAGTACATCATATGGGTCTATAGGCATGGTTTGCCACAGGGTTTTCGCGTTTAGCGTGAAGGTGCACTGCCGGTGTATTTTACAATCACCTCAGTTTGCTTCGTACGGCTAAATAAATACATTGCATAGCACTCAGCATCTGCGCAACAGACCTATATTTTAGCTCAGCGTGGTCCAACTACTTTTAACTTACGGGCCACTTCACAAAAAAATGACAGCTTGCGGGCCACTTCCAACTAAATGACCATAAAAACAACATATTCACAAGTTGTTTCAATAATCAAAATCAGCGAATGAAAGTTAATGCGAAATTGTCACGTAATAGCAAATATCAATTTATTGAAAGTATGTATCAGTGAGATGCTTGTTGTCGAGACTTATCCATTACTATCGCTTCTACATCAATTCCGACGTTTGTGGTTGCAAGTCTGAGACTATCTTCCAGTGTTTCGTTTGCCATTCGATTTCTGTTTTTATACTTGATTTGCTTCATAGTTGAAAAAGTACTCTCACATATGTATGTGCTTCCAAACATGGAGTGGAGAACAGCAAACATGACCCTACAGTCCTAACATTCATCATTACGCTAACGCAGACTATAGGCGGCACCGCTATAGAACGGTTCACGCTATGTCGTAAACAGAAAATGAAACATCCGGAAGTTCAAATAAAGAAACTAGCAGGTTTGCGAACGAACACGTGCTTCTTGCTTGCGTCTTGCCCAGAATGAAGCGCTATCCGCCAGAATTTCCGGGCGTGCCGCGCGTGCGCCTATGAGTCCTAACGTTACGGGGAACTAATTTACTGGCGAGCTGCCTGCCTGCTTTTCATTCAAATATGCGCTTTTGTGACGCGTCAATGATTTCTTGCCGTAATTTGTTTTTCGTAGCAAATGCAAACTGAATCAGCACTGAAAACCCGCGGGCCGCAGAAATCATACCCGCGGGCCTCATGCGGCCCGCGGGCCTGTAGTTGGACCACGCTGTTTTAGCTTATAGTTAGCGGAAAACAGTCATATTCAGGTTAGATTTTAGCTTAGCCTGATTAAAGCGAAACACAGGACTTCCATAAAGACGAGTAGCGGGGTAGCGAGAAAAGGCAGGATTATAAGTAAAATATCATTATCTTTTTATATATAGTATGAGACTGAATCCCTTAAATTATCTATGTAAATATAAGAGCCTGTTTGTTTGTTTGTTTGTATGTATGTCTGTCTGTGCGCGATTCAACTTTTTTATTTCTGAATCCATCTTTATAAGATTTTACAGAGATGTTGGGATGGACATTATGCGTTCGAACAGCAGTCTATTTCTTACGTTATACATAGCTCAATGCTGATATTTCCACGTTCCGGTACGCAGAAAGCTGAGATGCACCTTTTAGATCGCTTCTTCCATCCATCCAATTTCTTCATCAATTCTGGTCGAGTAAGGTAGGCTGCAACGCCCTGCTTACGTACTGTCTTTCGGTTCGGCGTCTGAGATATATTTCATACGGGTTTAGACAAGGAATTTGAGGGGTTATTCGAGGAGCCATTTTCCTTCGTCAAGAGAAGAGAGGGAAGCGTCTCACCCACGATTAATTAGAGGTCGCATTTTCGCGTAGGGCTATTGTTGAATCCCCAAGTGAAACCAGGAAAACCAGCTAGTTATAAATATGTCTACGGCGGAACAGTTTTTGAGAGAATTTGAAATTAAAAAGAAACACGGAGTTCATCCAACTGCTACCCAATTGGTTGCCTATCGAAATTAGTATCCAGCTCGGAATTCAAAAGAGATCATAACGCAGAAGTGTGCATTTCACCGCCATATCATGATAACTTGATGATTTGGTTTATGAGTGACACTCAGATGCGGATCAAGCAGACCCCTAACCAGAGACCATGCAGAACTGTATGTAGCCTGTGTATGTACATATGTATTATTTTCGGTGGCGCTTATCACCGGGCGGCGTTTTTCACCACGAACAAATAAATAGTCTGGAGCAGATACATGAAAATAATAATCGATAGAAGCAGAAATAGTAATAGAGTAGAAAAGTGATTTATTCATTTATTTATTTATTTATAAAGAAAAAGTGTTGCTTTTCCCCCGAATGAATGAGCGCTATGAGCAAAATAATAAGTCAGTAAACATGATATGTGCGCAACACAGCACAGGGTCAATAACTTGGCAAAATGATAATGAACGTGAGGTAGACTCGGTCATGGCCTACTAAATTCACTTGTAGAACGCTCCTTTGTTGCTTGACCTGAAGGCTTCGTCCCAAGCATTGATGATGTATGTTAGGATTAGACTTCTTGCGTCTCACTTAGGAAGACCAATAGGGTCCGAGTGGATGGGTGGTTCGGTAGCCGCCCGTCGTTCACAATGCGTTGTATTCCTTACAAAAAAGCTCAGTAACGTTTCACATGAGAGATAAAAGGAGCTAGGCCGGTATCAACCACAATCGGAAATTGGCATGCTTGGCGTGATTCTTTTATCTAACCTAATGTGATGGACGGGATGACGTTTGTGAGGCATAACCTTCTAGGAAAACGTTACAGTATAGGCCTACTCACGGAATAAATAATTGTTAATTATTACACATAATATCTCACAGTTGGCCGAGTGTTTAAAAATTGTGTCCATCTTGTCTCACCTAACCATCTTTCCGCCAACCTACTTTTAATCTTCAACTCTACTTCGCAAAAGCTGAAACCAATGAATAACTGGAGGTATGGAAGAAATATGTCGCGAGTTAAATCTGACGATGACCAACTACCAAAACAAGTTATCACGAATCGTGATCACGCGGTTATTCCGGTCCGATAACGCATCTTTTGCGATTCGTTTCATTACACAAACATATAATTCATGGGCATGTTCATTGCTGCGAAGGAATCGCTTTAGATTTTCACGTAGGAATGCTACAAGGCCTACGATGGCGTGACATCGCCAGATAATTTGGGCCTAACGTATTATTTTGAAGCCAGTAAAGCCTATATGATCCGATATCCCCATCAGTAAACCGGGGAGGGAACCTTACGACCTTTGAATTTATTGTACCCCTCGATATGACCTTCGGTCGGCGGAGGATTTTTATTGATGAGTCGCGGATTGCGTCACTGCGAGTTTGTGTCATGCAATTAATCATCGCAGTACAATCACGCGCAATATCTGTGCTGTCTGTATTCGATGCTATTTACCGAGCGACAGCAGGTTCGATCTGCTATTAGGTAATATATTGTTCTAATTTTATGTTGTTTCGAAAAGTCTTTGCATATCAGTCGCTACGAGGCAAGGCAGACACTTGTCCATACCCTATGCGCACAGAGGTAGGGCCAGCAGGTAAGGTTACCAACCCTGGTGCTTGACAAGCCCATGCCGAATACCACGACCCAAAAACGTTGAAATATTTCAATTCATTGCGTTCTTTGACTCATTACTGTACTGCAGCACCGAATGTCCGTCCCTTTATTTACAGAAAAAAATCTGTTATTCAGTTTAGATATTTGAAATAAAAACTGTCGGCAAAGAAAAGTTTCAAATTTGTATTCCAAGGTATGGATAAAGAAACAAATATTACTATGCAAAAAAGACAGTCGTTGGATTTCAAGGTATGAAAAATCCTCAGCGATCACTTCCCGGGGTCTCCATATAAATGTAAATTTCAAATGCCTGTTCAAAGGCCGCACTTTTTCTGAATAATGTAACTCCAAAATCAGATTTACAGTGTAGATACGAAAGACATCTCATTAAATATTAACCTATTATTAAATAGACTTCCACTAGAGGAAATTTTATACAGTACCGGATCCGGATTTCGCATGTCTGATGGTATTCGTATTCATGACGTTTTCCATTCAACATGATCTGGTGATAAAAGGATAAATGTAATATAGATAAGCGCATGGCGTACATAAAGTAGCCCATGGTAGGCGCATGATACATTCCAAACGATCGCATTAAAATATCTGATACCGTATTACGAAAGTATTTTGGGATACCTCCAATTGCACACTATCGGGAAATAACCATGAATATAAAATTAATTGATTGACAAATTCTTGAATACCGAGAGTCTGTGTGTTAAATAACTCATGGTGCATAAAATATCTGATTTTAACTCTTATTTTAGCTCACATTGTATTTAGAATGCAGTGCCCTTTAAGGTGTAACTATTATATATCTTGTCCAGTCGGCATGCATAGAGGCGATTGCAATATAAATGCTTTTTTCACAGCACGACAAAGAAGAATCGAGGATCATTAATCAACATCCAAGGCACCAGCACATTGCCGGGGAGGCATGGCAAGAAAATGCTATCAAATTGAGGTCGCCTTTGGGAATTCGAAGCAAAAAGAATTGGACTAAATTATCATCAAAGGTGCTAGCGCCGGAGAATTCGAAAGTAGGAACGGGCGGCATCAATCAGAAATTAATCGAATCACCTACTAAAAGTTATGAGGCAACAAGACATGTTCAACCTTTTAACCAAAGTGCTCTATCAATCGAATCCAAGACTTCAAGATCGTCAAACTGGAAAACGTCAATCAAGCCATCATCGCTTATGTGGCAACAAGCGGTAAGTCAACACGAGGTTACAATAGACGTATTGTCGAATGTGTATGCGCATTAAAACATTATATACTTGTCCTTGTATGGATGCGTGTTGATGAATTGCGTTGGAGGATACACTCGACAGCAATCGCCATTGCACCCCAAGCAGTTCTATATATTAAACAGATATCCTAATTGATGTGGTAATAATTTGTAGCAGCATTAGATTCTAGTTATAGGTTAGGGATATATCGTTACAGTGTACAGACATGAGATTCGACGTTGATTCGATATTTCTGTTGACACATTCTGACGCTGCCATCAGGCATGATTGAACAATATAACAATATAGCATTTCCCGCATTGGCAACTAACTCTATGTGTCTTTATTTCTTTACAGTCAATTTATTGTGCTCGGTTATCTGTCCGAAATGGGTCAACGCATTTCCTGTAACTTGACACAATACCCTTATTTCCTTGGTATACTGCGGGTTCGTTTTGGATGTGGGATATAGACTTTACAAAAGTATTTGGAATTTATGGTGTTTTCAACTACTAAGGTCATTTACGCCAGGTCAATGCTTACGGTATACGTGTCAATACTTTCGGTTTATAGCCTGGATCACTGTGACAATCACTACTCTCCGCACTTCTCCGATACTGACTGCCAGGCAGGAAAGGAACGGATACCAATTTCAATGTCTTCGATTTGACTCGGTCGGGAATCGAACCCGGAACCTCCCGATCATTAGTATAGACCTGTTGACGGAGTAACGCAGTGTATTTACAGTAGGTTTCAAGTACAGCATCTCTATATCACAATCTTCTGGCAATTCCAAACTGAAATAGCTGAGCATTAAAAAACTTTATGATAAATAGGAACAGCTGGTCAATGTTTTTCTATAATGTTCTCTGAACTCTTGCTTTAGAGAGCTTCTCAAACCAATAAGATAACTCACGATTGCAATCCCCGTTTGATTACGCAGATCAACAGGACACCTGGTTGTGTAATTCTGAATTACTAGCTTTTTTATGACTAAGGGTTTCTTTGCTGTAAGTATTCGACTTCACTTATGCCGGTACCACGAATGCGTTTTGTAGAGATGTTATTCTGTTAAGTAAGCCTTACAAAAGTTTTTACAAATTCATTGTAGCTTATGTAAGGTATAAGCCTACAATTTAACAACAATAGTTCATGCGATACCCTATATCAGCTTGTTGATTTGCAATTTTCAGTCACACGGGAAGTCTTGCAATATCGTTGCAACGAGTATAGTTGTAATTAGAGTATCACATATGTGAGCGTTACATTGCCTATTAATGGCACTATCTACCGGGAAAAAGCGTGGAACTCATACCATTGCCAAATCCGACGCCCACTTAGGTAAACTGGAGGGCGACGCTATGAATCTGTGAGTAGCTGTGTGATAATATGATTTGGTGCACCGGTGTTTGTATAGTGTCGACCATCCAACCCTTTCCATGTTATGGCTGAGATCAAGATACGATAGTGCATGATAGCCAAGTAGCCTTACTCTCTGCTTCATATTTTGCGATGTCTATGTTACCGAAACAACAGCTGGCTAGTACTGTTATAGTACCGCATATACCTTCGCAAATAAACCAACCGTAATCAGATATCTAGCAATCTAGAGAAGTATTGATTTTCTCGATAACAAACAGGTCACAGCCGTGTTTACTCGAGTAAAGTATTGTTTATTGTTGACAACGACCGTTGCGTAAACGGAAAATATATCGATCATGACGCACTGTGAAGGCGGGGAAATATAATTGAAATGGAATTTGCTTCGGGTTCGTTCATAACATATTTAATGAGAACTGCTTTCAAGCGAAGGTGTCGTCATTTGTGGATGTATTGTGATGTACTACTGATTCGTTTCCAATCTTTGTCGTTATCGCACGAAAGTGTACTTCCGGTTTGTTTGTTTGAGGGAGTAATGCGATAATGGATATGTATGACCAAGGCCATAACCAGGTAATGATAATAGTTAGACTTCCCGGTACAGAAGTTTTAATTTTTACTCGCGTAACTTATTATTATTATTATTATTAATATTATTCCAAATGATATTTTCTGTTCCCTTTGTGCGCAACCTAGACGACACAACGCAAAGGAATGAAAATTGGCACAGTTGCTCATCTTGTAATTATGCAACATTGGTGTAAAAATTGGATAGATACCCTACCTTAAACATTTGGGTAAATGTACCCTTTTGTAGGGTAAATGAGCTTTTTACCTATAGGACAATTCTGTGTCTGGATGCCGCATGAGCAATCGTGTTTTGACTATTCTGCGGCGGTAAATAAAATTTCAAAAGACATGCAGAGATGGTGTCTCGCCTGACGCGATATCCACTTTAATGGTCGTCTAAGGCCGTCTCTGCTGTAAATGTGTTTGACTCCGTTTATAGCGGTAATCCGATGCGTTTTGGATGGGGTGGTTTTCTGTTATATAAACCCTGCTAAAGTGTTCGAATTTACTGCAGTGTGTGTGAGGTAGGCCTACGATATAACTATAGTTCATGCGATACCCTATAGCGGTTTGTTAATTTGCGATTTTCAGTCATAAGGGCAGTCTTGCAATCTCGTTGCTACGAGTCTAATTTATTCTATAGGTTTCTATGCCGAAATGTGGAATCTGGAATTGTCGGCGGCTGTGTACAAAAAGGTTAATAACAGCAAATCAAAATCATGTTAAAATCCTAACCCTAGTTACGTTTATTGAAAACCTTAATCTTATCTAATCTTAAGCAAACTTGATTAACAAAAAGGCATTTGATCTAAAGAATTACATTCCCTTAATCCTTCATGCAGATCACTTAGAAGAAATTCCATGTATTTAGGTGCATCAAGTTGCTAAATCGCAAGGCATGGAGACAATGGAAATTAGTGCCGGAGCTGACACAATTCGCAGTTTCAATAGGTGAGATATAGACTTCCGTTATTATAGCTCAGAAAACCATTATTTCAAAAATTTCGAACGTCCACGTATCTATATAATGATACTACTTGTATGAAGTTTTAAAAATAAACAGCGCTTGATATTCACAAATCACAAATCCATCTTCACCATATGACGGAGACAAGCTCCAAAAGCTTGGTAATGTTTTAATTCTCAATAAACTAATTCTGGACGTTAAATCTGTGGTGATCTTCTTTATAATAACGCGACCTTGCCTCGTTGGCCTACAGTCCTTTCAGCTTGTCGAGTGGTTTGACTGATCAGGAGGTTCCGGATTCAATTATCGAACAACAATCACAACGTTTCAAAATGGTTACCGCTTGGCTCCGTATGGAAGTCAGTATCGATGGAGTGTGGAGAGTTGAGGCTGTGATTGTAATTCGTATTATAAAGGCGGAGTATCGGCAGGTTACCTGGCGCGTTCATGACCTTGGTAACTAAAATCGCCATGTATATCCAAACAGCAACGACAACAACAACAACTTACATCCATTGATCTTGTTTCTAGAGACTCTTATCACGAGTAACGGACAATATTTAGTATACTTACCCCTTCCGTCTTTTATTCAAGCTGTCGTCACAGTTTCATCTCATGCCCTCTTTGCGCTCGTCTGTATATATATTGCATTATAAGCTGTTTCATTTTTTATCAAACCAGGCAAATATTGAAAAATACAACTGCTCGTCTCAATACTTCATCATGGAAAAATTCGCATTTGGATTCAGTTAATTGCAGCGCAATCTCTCCAATATCCTCTTCAAAAAGCGATGGCGGTAGTGACACTTGCTCGAACGATATTCAATTCGTAGACGAAGATGTGCTGCCAAAGAAGTTCAACAAATTCTATTCGTGAGACCTGTTTTTTTAAGGATTCTGTATTATTCGGAGATATTCTCAAAACATACGGAGACATACGTAGGTCATGCTAAAAAGTGGATCAAACGGCAGTTGGCGAAATAGCGGACCACGTAGACATTTCAGACGAGTTACCGATAAGGTTACGTTACGGTTGGTAGCAAGATAATAACATTATTAGCGTGAAATGAGAGACGGAAGAGGCGAACGGAGCCCTGGCCAATTCGGGCCAGCGCCGAGATTTCTATATGGTCCTCGCTTCTGTTGTCCGCTTTTAAGTATCGGTAATTCCGCCTGGTCTGTGGTCCGCTTGATACGCTGTTTAGTGCCACCCTATACTATATGAAACGGCATATCAGTGGAGGCGTATGTCCCTCTTGCGCTTATCCGCTATTTTCATATACCCGACACACTAAATATGAATTAACCACCAACGTATGCGCGAGTGACCCAGGCCATAGGTCGTAATATAAGCAATGAAATGCGATTTCACTTAAACCATAATCCAGTGGTGGGAAATTACTTTTACACGGGCCCACAAAAGGTTCAGCTAATTTTTTGGAGGGCCGGTCAATAGGATGAAAAACGTTCTTTGGGTAAGAAATCACATGTTCTCACACGTTTTTCTATTTGGCTTGGCGTTCTTATTATTCTAGCCAGGCCCAAATAAATAGTTTGGCAAGCAATTTCAGTACCTGACGCACCTGAGCTTACTGAGGCATGTGGGCAATCAGCATCAATCAGTTTTTACTAATCACGTTCTGCATATATAAGATACTGTACTAGCAGGGAGGTTTGACTTCGCTTGGACATGGAACCATATTTCCCAGCCTTCACTTCATATCACACAATCTCAGTTATCTATATGGTATGCTACATGGCAATGGGACGCTTACACCTAATAAACCTTAGAGCTCCCGAAAAATCGAAAAGAGAGTGACCACGCGGTGTCTATGGCATATATAAAAAGGCAAAACACACGAGGCATGCAAGAGCAACATGACTATTGGCATGCAAAATCCAAGCACAGTAGGCTACAATAACTAGACAACATTCTGATTCTGTCACCGTCGAGTACGGTCGTGCCGAGTTTTCGTAGCTAATAATAATGTGCAAAGGGTTTTTGCAGAAAGACTTCGCGTTTTACTTTCCGTACTGTGGAAACCGGTAACATACTTCTTGGTCTTACATTGCCTGCATTCTGCATCTACAGTATAGTGGGCCAATAGATTCGGTCATTGCCTTATAGCCTCGGTATGGAAGGTAGTAAGGCTAAGGAATCATCTTGCAAGGCAAAAAAGAAACCCTAGTTTATTCAGATATGGTAAAGAAGATTCACTTTGGATTAAACGTCCACCATTGGTTTATTGAGGATTATAACATTCACAAGCTTTCGAAGCTCCTCTAATGCATCAGGTGAAGATAAATTGAAGATAGTGGGAGCGATAGCGATGGCTCAGCTTAAAGGGGAACTAAGCCAAAAATTCAATACTCGCTTAAAATAATTATAACGTCGTATCTGCCGGTAAGTGCGCGGGTTCTATTCCGTTGCAAAGTTACGCGAAGCATAAAAACGCAACAAAAATAAGCGTTGCATCAGAAAGCAATTTATTTTAAAAACATGCCAATGGAGGTTTATTAGAATAGTTTGGTCAACAAGCGGTCGTTTTTAGTTGATGTTTCGTAACCCAGTTTGACCAAAGTCACATCGCCAACATTCGCTGCTTACTAGTCCTACATGCACACTCGCCGACCCACCGACGCACGAGAAATATGTCGGCTTTGGCCTACCATTTTATCGAACGCTCAACTTCTTTCCCGAAGTTTCTATGTAATTGAAGAATTTGTTCAGTAATAATCTGCTACCGGACACACTCAAATATTTCGAATTTGTTTATAAGAATGCGCGATATTCCGCTCTACGGGCTCGAACCCTGGCTGGCCCAATCGTTGACCCAAACTGAAGTCTGTGCCGCAACGCACTAGGCTATTGCTACGTCAAAGGACGATGGGTTTTCCGTTGGTTGATATATTTTCCATGCTTGCGTGGCCGTGCTGCCAACCAAACTCGAATAATTTACTTACAGAGCCACCCATTCTATATTGAACTGGTATGGAGCATGTAAGGCCTCAATTCAAATTTCTTTGTTATAAACGTGAAGGTAGCAACTCGAACTATCTTGTATCTATCTCGAATGAATTTCTAGTAGTGGCGATGCATTCATCATTTGCGTAAAAGTTGTAGAAGTTTACCCCAACAAAGTTGCCCTATATTCGAGGTTCTTGTGAACACCAGCTTACTTGCGCTAACTGATTTATTGCTATGGATAATAACCTATGAATGAATTGACGTCCAGAATTAAGTTTATGACTCCTAGTCCAGATACTTCGATGCAAGATTCAAAACTATACCGGTAGTCCCAAATGTGAAATTGCTCGAGCTAATTTTCAAAAGCCCGTATTGAACCCAGCGGTGTTTACAACATCGGGACTTAAATATAAATAGGTACTGTGGTCAAAAAGAGTGTGCTTCCTAAAAATCATTACTAAACTCTGAGTACATTCACTGCTACAGGACGTCTCAAGCTCAACAACTGCAGCAAAAATTCCGGCGCTTGGGAAAGTAATGAGGTTATCAACGTTTTATGATATATGGTGTGATTTTAGTGACAATAGCCAATGCAAAAAAAACTCAGAGTAATACTGATTATTGAAAAACCGGAACGAGAATTTATACTGTGTAGCACTGAGTCAGTACTGAATTGAGACTTGAGAAATTATCATGGCATATTGTCATCACACCATACCGGACAGTGCAAGAACTTTACTTTTCTCACAATTTCAATACTCATTTCGACACCGACAGCATTCTCCCACATTTCGACACACAGATATGTATTTAGTATCGGATACTTTTTGTAGTGTCTGTGTCGATTTCCACACACAAAACATTTGATCGCTACAAAATATCAAAATAGTAACATTGTATATGTAAATTGTACATTTCAACTGGCATTCAACGGTATCTGCTTGCCTTTTACCTCAAATGCCAAGAACCACTTTTTACTACTAACACGACTGTTTTTAGTATTGCGTTGGCAACGGTATATATACAGCCCTTACATTGTCTCGTACTACCCTCAATATTACCCAATATAACCTACTACAATTTATTTCCACCTGGCATTGGCCACGCTTACATGATCAGTAGTTGAGAATGCCATAAATACGAAACAACAGCAACAACAGCAAAATAAGCGCCACATCTGTT
The DNA here is from genome assembly GCA_030412335.1 of Botrylloides violaceus. Taxonomy (NCBI): domain Eukaryota; kingdom Metazoa; phylum Chordata; class Ascidiacea; order Stolidobranchia; family Styelidae; genus Botrylloides; species Botrylloides violaceus. Next base: position 14,198 of record JASFYC010000197.1, on the reverse strand, counting down.
TTGTGTCTTTCCTATTGCAGGCTTGGATATCATGTCAGCTCTATAATTTTACCTACTTTCCGAAACTCATTCGGTGGATTGCTCGAGGATTTGTATAGCCGATACATTTTCATGGAAAGACGTTGGTCGTTACTTGCACTTTTAATCCTACTTTTGCTTCACAACGTAAGTTTACTTATTAGATGGCATATGACATGATATATCATAAACGTGTACCTACAGTACACAATTATCGATATTGCTAGAACTATGTATCTAATTGTTTACTGCACTGACATGTCAATCGAGTAACCTCCCTCCGAGGGCATGCCTGGAGTGGTCCTACTGGAAGTACGAGCCGAAACATGTGAGGGCAGGTTGGCCGCAGGATTTGCTAGAAGGTTTCGGGTTGCAGAAACCAGACCTCTACGAACCCCACTCTGGATTTTCTGATGGTATGTTCTTCCTTAGTCTTAGTCACTCCGACAAGTCAACGGAGGTTATTACCAGGGGTGTTTCCTTCCTTGGATGCGGCATATAAAACGACGTACCCTTGGCTGAGTAATACCCTGATCCTTCATGATATAAAAGGGGTAGACTGTAAAAATGCGGGCCAATAAAAACTGACCCGCGGGCCGTAGTTTGGACCCCCCCCTGCCGTAAATCCTTAAATAATAGTTGGCCTCGTTAAACCAACTTTGACATAGGCAAACCCATTTTCTAATGACACTCACCTTTTACGCATGTTAGGTGTTTCAAATTTTACCTCCTAGGTCGCAAGACGTTTATTATTATCCAGGGTTTGTTTCCTCACGTAAACCACGGATTTCTGCGATATGGATTTGCATGTATTCTTCTTGTTCTCTTTTTGGATGTAGGTACATGTACACTATGGTGCTCTCTACCAGAACTGATATCATTGTTATGTCATGTATTTACGTTATGCCTGACCCGGAACCCGGGACACAAGAGTATCGTAATCAGATATAAATTCTATGTACATACCACAAACATCCGGTCGTGCTCGACCAATCCACGAGGTGCATGCATGAATGATTCGATAACACAAAATGGAATATACGGCAACGTATACGGCTCACGCCTGGTCAATGCGTATAAATTACTAGTTCCGGTTTGTTTTTGTATATAGCGCCTCTTATGACCGGTTTCTGAGCACTTTCAGTTTATATTACGTATCACTATCAACAACCACAACCGTGTTCTAACCGACACTGAGCGTTAAGCAGAAAACAAAGGATGCCGATTTTACATTCTTTGGATTGATTCTGTCAGGAAACTGTACTCTGAACCTGTCAATGAACAGTAACAGCACTAGGTCAAATTAGCGGTACTCTTTCCTCCGTCAAAGCCGTCCGCATATCTGACATTGTAGTCCTACTAATGACATGATAGTCATAAAGCCAAATTTTTTTAGTTGCGTTGCTTTGGTTCAGTTATCAATGCAATTTTGGCGAAGACTACTATTCAATATTCGTGCATTGATATATTTAAACAATAGTAAGACCATGTTTGTGAGCTGAGTATACAGCGTCCTCCGCAGCCGATGTATCACAATGATGGGGGATAAGCAAATCCTACGTAGCCTGCAACAATGAAATACACTAACGAGGTGTACGGTATATGGCCATTAAACTCCGTATTATAACTTCATGACAATTAAACCGACCCGATCCCAGTAACTGAATGTCCCTTGGGTAGGCCTATTGCAATTCCCTTTGATGCGAAAAATAGTGGAGCCGATTGCGGACGATCCAAATTGTAATAGATATAGTAAGTAACCACTGATTTAACGTCCAGTCCAGTTTATTGGAATATAATATACAAGCTTTCAGAGCTCCGCTCCTTTATCAGGTGAAGATGGACTTACATTCCAATAAACTGGACTGGAAGTTAAATCTGTGATGACTTACGATTCAATTTGAGTACGACTCTAGGTGACATTCTATAAATGGCGTCAATACTTACAGATGGTTTATGTAATGTTTTATGCTGCGACATTATCTATCAACAACCTTGCTATGACTGCGGCAACCACAACGTCACTTTCTATTGTTGTAATCCTCACATTCCGATGTCAAGATCCATCCGTAAAGAGAACTTCAAAAGAGCTTCGGTAGGGCAATTAAATATACCATTACACAAGATAATTGCCATCGGGTGACTCAGATCAGTTCGTTGAGAGTCTGGCGCTTGCCCTTGAGGTCGGTGGTGCGATCACCACCAGCCGCATGAAACTTACGACATGATAATAATAGGTATTCGCAGCTTTCCTGCTAGACTCCCGGAATCCGGCTGGTGCGCACCATGGTGATTTCGTGCCTCTTTAACTGAGTCCGCATGATTTTACTGTGTGATCTACCGTCTTTGGATGCATAACTTCTGCAAAATCCGCAGTCACTACTGGTCCCAACCCATGGACTAATGGAAATGTTTGCAATAAAAAGGTCTGCCGCCTTGGCACCCTCCAAGCTGAATATAGGCAAAACAGGAAGCAGGATGCTAACTAGCCTTGTGGATCCCTATATGTTAGATGGTTATTAATTTCATACTGTACGTCAGAGAAAATGAGGTGGGAATCCACGGAAATGCACGGACAAGTTGGCTGTTTTTCACCTGTGGGTACCGTTTACCTATATGCGCGAATCTCTTCCTCCGAACTTGGATTTGCTAACGGCCCTGCTTGTCGGTCTAACATATCGGCACGTTCGTTGCCTGATACCCGGACCCGCTGGGATGCAACCTCTAGTCCTGACCTACTCATAAGACAAAGCTCATGTTAAACAATATTGTGGCTCACTATGGAACAATGGGTAGGCCTACATCAATGAAGAGCGCGGCACGTACACTACCGCGAATTCCACAGATCCATCAATGACTATATCTCTTGTCAATACATCCTAATCGACTATGCGAACGAATAGTGCTCAACACCGAACAGGTCATGGCTGTCTTCGTGAGCATTTATTCAAGATAGGTTGCGGTAACATTTCTCTCTTCTCCGAGTGCGATATCTCAGAGACGATCGAGCACTGCATGTTGGCATGCCCTCAACACGATTTCCACCATACCTTTCTGAGAAAAGCAATTCGCGAGCTAATCAAGACCTTTCACTCAACCTACTAACTGTTCACCAGCTACTGACTCTGGTCACGGAGTAACGTTCTCCCTTTTAAAGACCTCTAACATAGTTCAGTGATATTAATAACAATAAAGTATACATATATGATACAGAAATTTTCGGTTTATAGGCTGAACCACTGTCACAACTACACCTTCCCGTGTTAACCTGACGCTGTCTACGATGCAAGAAGGCAACGGATACCAATTTCAACGTCTTTGGTTTGACTCGATCGACAATCGAAACTGGTATTTCTTGGTCCGTAGAATAATACCCGACGCATCAGACAAAATCTTGCCGTACACGAGTTTGCCGAGGCACAGGGTGCTGTAAAAACGCTATTCTAATGTACCCTCATTGAAACCGACTAAATTAGAGTTTTAATAGTAAATCTTTACTGTTTCAGATTCTACGGCTTTGGGACGTGGTTCATCATCGCGGCTTTCAGTTTAATTGCTTTACTCAATACGACGTGGGAGCAACGAAGTCATTTAACGTACTTATCCGACGGGATGCCTTTGCTACTATGCTTCGTTTTTATCACTTACACCATGTTACCCCTTCCAATGGCATCGGTAGGTTATTTCAACGGATGGACGAATGTTTAAATTATTCGCTCCGATGAACGTGGGCACATACACAGTTGTTTGACGAAGATTGGCGTATATATTTTCGAAATTCATTCGCCTAAGTACTGTAGGTCTACCTTCGTTACAATTTTTTTTGTTCTGAATTGTTGCGTTTTCAACTGCCCGGACAATGGTCCTCGCCAGGCCAATGCTTATAGTACTCGATATTTCTATAGTTTACACCATGGGGGCCCATCGATTCCGCTTACCTCTGTCAGTTGCTCACTCTATCTAATAAGAAAATATACTAAACTATATAGCCTTTTTGCCGGCCTGCTATCTCATAGAGGCGGTGCCTCTAACCCGTGTTTGGATGTAAGCATCCGATAAAAGGAAATGTGACGATGCAGTTCGTTTCCTGTAGGTTGGTCTTCGCACGCTGTGGTGGATACACTGTTTCCCAATATTCACCTGTATTCGTCTAGATGTGGTGAATACGAATATTAGCAAAATCACTGATATTTGCGAAAGGTGGAGCAGTGCGGGGACGATATCAGTTCACCATTACTAATTTCTACTTTAAAAAACTGGTCCGTTTCGCATAATCTGTCATTTTATTTCAGTCCGCTTTCCTTGCTATAACTCAGTGCTTCATCGAGATATGCGGGCGAACTTTATGCTACGTACTCGCCACGTCTCGGTCAAGCGGTGCGAATGACGATGCTAATTCCACAATTTCGTCTACGGACTTAAGGGGAAATGCAAGTGGAAATCATAGAGCTTCTCAAATCACCTCACCGGAATCCACGGTTTTTGCTAGATTGATTTCAGCTTTGGTAGTCGTGACGCTTGGGGTTCATATTGCCGGAATATGGACAGGATTTCTAATAGACCGGGCTCAAAGACAGACATACATCGAAGTACGACAATGTATAAAAGCAAGAATTAAAATTGAAAGGGAAAATTTCAATCAGGTGAGCACTGATATTGCTACTTATGGACGCCATCTTTTCTGTTTCGTGCAAACGAAGTATTTGAATAGATCAATATTCATATTGGCGGTAGCGTAATCAGACACGGCGGGTTGGTGGGCCATCAGCCTCCGTTCATTGGAGGCTAGCGCTCGCCAATCCTTCCACAATACATAGTAAGTAGGCTTTTTTGTCGCGGGCAATACAGTATAAACAAAAGTATATATACGTATAGTCTCGACACATTCAATGACCGCAGAGCGACACAACGTTGGGCGGTGCGTGCTACTAAAAATCTTTGATAATTAAAAAAATACGCGTTTACATTTCTGATATCATTCTAGAAAATTGTCGGTCGACCGTAATATTCGTTTATTCCCCTTTCTCAGCACAAATATCGCAGCTCGTTGGCCACTGCGTACAGTACTTTCAATAGGCCTACACAGCCAGAAGTACTTGTTACCCATAAATTATGGCAGCACTCCACTCAACACTAGACCAGCATGTCGCTAGTATATTGAGCAGATAGCACGAAGCAAAGTTACCTCGAAAGATGGCCAGAAAGACAAAAACAGTCTGAGGTGTAAGACACTGCTTGACCAATCTTCGTCGCTCTTCAGAAAGCCGTTTGTACCATAATCAAATTGCCCCCGCACATGCATAACAGTATGATACTCTTCGGGATTGTATCCTCGGGAGGGTGTGGCTGAAATCACCTGTTGTGAGAATCTTTGATCCATTTGTCTGTTATTTCCGTCTTGACTGCCCGCGGGGTGTTGCTCTGTGAGGCATGTTGTTGGCCGTTCGATATATCTCAATTGTCGTTTACGTTAAGGGCTCAAGTGATTCAATAATGGTACATTAAGTACCATTCTCACACCCGGTGATGTTAAATTGGATATTTACCTGTCACTCTCAGATCACGTCGCTATTCTCTTTCCTCTTTTAGGAAAGGCTAATACTTTCTGTCATCCCGCGATTTATCGCTCTACAAATGATCAATGACATATCTCGACCGCCAAGTTCTCCAAAACGTTCAACAAAACGACTGCAGACTGATCAAATTAATAAATTGTATATCAGGAAATACGAAAACGTGAGGTAAGATATGGAAAGTACGAAAGTAGCCTACCTATAAGAATGTATAACCTATATTGAAGACAGAGGACTCTGGTGACAGTGTCTTTAATTCTTTAGCCTAATTAATCACATTTGGCCGACAAAATTAGTGGGCCGATGATTCTTTGTCGAGAGCGCTGTTGCGTCACACTTACGGTCGAGAAGCCCTTGATTTGAATTGAAAATTTGACGGTAGAGGTTTCCAGTGCTCGTTCTCGTCGCTGCGTTATGTTGTTCAAGATCGTTATTGCATTATACTGTAAGGTAGTTTGCTAACAGAGTTAACTACAGAGGTAACTACGCCTCAACTAGTTGTGAGCTTTGTAGAGATAGGTGAAATGTTGTCGTATATCGTTAATTAACAAGCTCATTCTCGTCGCTGCGACTGCAATACGTTGTTGGTAGCCTACCGTTCCGGCAACTGTAACCGAAGTTGTGGCGTAGTTCACGGCCTACTTTAGGCTCTGTGTAGTTCTTGCAGTTAGGCCTACGTTAACGTACTGTACACTGTGTGCAGATAGCTGTTCCGCTTTTTCAGCAGGCCCAAATGTACCAGTACCGGTACATGAACAGTCCACCGTGACCAGGGATAACTGACTTTGCAGCAAAAAAAACAAACTAGCTACTTTATGTTGGTTATTAGGCTTACAGGACAGTAAACCAGTGCTGTAATAGTGTCGATTGTTATTCTGCCTCAGTATAATGGTACATATATGTTGTGTGGTGGGTTGCACCACTGGCTATTCACCGGAAAGTCGGGACGTCCTGTCTTTCATTTCCCATTTCCCACCTATATAAATGAAAGAGCCGGTATGTAGGCCAATGTCTGTAAACGAATCAACTTTTTTATTACTGAAGCTGTCGCCATAAGATTGTACAGGGATGTAGAGACTGACGTTATGCGTGCGACCAGGTGGTTTGTTTAGTGCTTGAAGCGTCTAGCCTATTTCATAAGTTCTACATCGCCCATTGCTTCTATTTCACTCCTCCTTTCTGGTCGGGGCAGGACGAAGCTCATTTCATCAATGTTATTAATCATGAACAAGATAATATTATGCGTTTTACGTCAGTTGGTAGGCCATCTTCGAGGTAGGGACTCGTTGTTACGCAATAGCGCTCTCGTCGAACAATCGGACATCGAGTCATCGACTCAGTAATTTGCTCGACCGAATGGAATACATCAGCCATACCTGTAGGTCATGCTGCCTCTATCATAAGCGATATTATTCCGTCTTGGGCTGCTATCAATATATAGCTAGTTATCTATGAAAATTAAGGAACATGTTATCTTATGAACCGTTGCTTCGGAGTTACCGAAGTCTCGCGTTGGGATTGATGCACCAACCCACTCCTGAACCTTACCGCCCGGATACGAGACGAATTCAAAAGTTGTGGATGAGGTACCGAGAAGGAACGGAAAATATCTGCCAACCGAGTCGAACAACACAAAGTTCGCCCTGCAGCATTAGCTTCCTGACTTTCATGTACTTACAAAACACAAAATCACATTTTGACAATGTGCGGTCAGCGGGCATAGACTAACTATTTTGCCGAGCTTGACAGGTTGTGTTGATACTGCCCAGGTGTAACACTATGATACTATAGTTTACTCCATGCTATCCAATACCCAAAACTTCGGTATGTAAAATGTCGGAAATTAGAAATTGGCATAATACTTTTCCACCACGTGCGGCTCTAAGTAGCAAAAGAATACAACAACCCCGGATGTGTTTTCACGTTTACAGTATGGATACCAATGCTATACAGTATCATCACAAGCTTAGCCTCATGGAGCAGTTGATTTCTTAAAGGTTGTGATCATATTTCCAAATAAACTGAGTCAGGAAGGGAAATTTATGGTGACCCTACCTTTGTGTCCAACTGACAGCCCCTTTATCGCGGGGTGTTGGTGGTGTCAGAAGATAGTTTGCAAATATCGTAATGTAGTTGAACTCCGCGCTGATCTGACTCCAAACTGCGTGTTCGAAACACCCCACGATAAACGCCACGTCAGTGACGTACGCTTCTATAGAGCTCTTCGTACAGCAGTCTGTCTATGTAAATACTGTTCTTGCACGAGTCTTAGCTGAGACAGAATTGATGCCGAATTGATGATTATATTGAACCAATATTCCAAGTCACTTCGATTACACGTTCGTACGATGAAACAATATTAGTAATGCCGAATAGACAAGTCGAATGGTGTATGTTCTATGACTACATGTCTACAGCGCATGTGTGCTCCGTTGCGGCAGACAACCAGATACTCAATGTCGGAATAAAAGAATCCCGATTTCGAATTCAAAACGTGGCGCCAAATGTCATCACGTGGTTCGACCACGGGAAAAACAATCCCAAATTACGTCAGCGAATCATCTTCGCATGGCTTGAAATCCTCCTTGTAATAATAACAGCGGGAGTTTAGCGATACTGTTATGATCGGAACAGCAGGAGTGTATTTTTTTACTACTACAGTAAGTCAATTATCGATTCCATGTGCTATATGAGCTAGTTAATTATATGTCTTGTTTGGTATAACCCACTAATGGATAATACTCTAAGAGAATTCAGGTCATGTCCGAGTGTCCTAGATACGACAGTTGATGTCGCGTATATACATTCAGAAATGTATATGCGACACACCCCCTATTGGTTCCAAGTTTAGTTTTTCACATTAAATTTTGTACTTAACGTATTCCATGGTTTTCAGCATACTGTACGCGGACGTGAAAGGTTTCACTCAACTGTCCACCGTTTTGCCTCCTCAAGAGTTGGTGTCGACACTGAACGACACTTTCGCAAGATTTGACCGGTGAGCCATATTCCTGGTACAGATAAGACAGAGAAAGTGTGTGTGTGCGTGCGTATGTGCGTGTGGGCGTGTGTACGTGTGTGTGTGAGCGTGCGTGCGTGCGTGTGCGTGTGCGTGTGCGTGTGCGCGTGTGCGTGCGCGTGTGCGCGTGCGCGTGCGCGTGAGTGTGCGTGATAACCGATATATTTTGCGTATTTTAATATGTTCAATTGCAAGATCGGGCCCATATTTTGCAACAGGAATTATGACAAACGAAGCCTTTTATTAAATGTAGACCTACAGCTGGTTTTGTGCGCCATGCTACTCCCTCCGCAGTTAATAAAGTTATTATTATTAATATTCTTATTAACTTCTATAATTTTTAATATAAGGAGTGGATTAGGAATATTATTTCAGTTATGCTTATCGGCTTGATAGTCGCGTGCAGCACGGACTGTATTGTGCAGGCGATAATACCCCGTGACCTTTTATCACATACCTTTACACGAACCGGTCATAACCGATAGTAACTTCGGCCTCCGGGGGAAAGTGATTCGAGAACCGTAAATAGATTTTCAGATGGGAAGCTCATGAACTATCTCAAGTTTCGGTGATTGATTGATTGATGTTCGCTTGAAGTCGCCATATCGCCAATCGCAGTCGGAATATCATGCGTTCATATAACTTGTCACGGTGTACTGATGGTAATCGTACTGTCAAGAATTAGTGGAAACTGCGGTAATACGAACCACATTTCTCCATTCGATATTCAGTCCTATAGGCAGAAGTTTTTCTCAGGCACTGTTCGGTAATCCATTGATATGTCATAAAAATAGTGTCTGTCCTCGCACTTGTAGTCGGTCACAAAATGTTCGGTCGGAAATGGAGTTAAAGTATGTGGCGCCTGTATACCACGCACCGAAAGCCGCTGATGAACATTATGATTAACCACAAGCGATAGTGCTTGTCATCACGTTGTAGCATGCAGAAAGATCGTCACTCATTCAATCATCTTGTAGAAGCACCAAGTAACACGCCAAGTATAGATCCCAAGTCTTATAGGCAACGTTATGCTACTAACGTTGCATGTTCCTTGCATTGGTCATATTCTCAAGTCATCCTGTGCCAATATATTTATTTCCCCCCCTGATTTTGCGAAAGTTTGCCGACACTACAGTATTTATACTATGCACTTATAATTAGCATCCAGCTGCTTGTTTGTCATGACTCATTGAGACCAGACGGGTATCCCATGTCTTCGCTTCAGAAATCTGATTAATGTGAGAAATTAATGACTCTAATAGAAAGAACAACAAACCACGGCAATTCTAATTTCAAATCGAGATCAACCTTTCTGATAAACTGGCGACATCGGTAGTCTGGCTGATTTCCTGGCAATTACCAATTTCGAAGAGGAGTAGGGCATACCGACATTGGCGGTGACAAGCCTGTCGGTAGGTATGCGGTATTGGATCGGCCATACCGACGAGCTCACAAAATCGGTAAGCCGCCTCTTATCCGTTTGGTTGCTGACTGTGGTGCAACACTTATGTTATTCTTGAAAAGAATTGAGATGCACATAAAGACAATTCAATATGCAATAACGTATGTAATTTGAATTGTGATACAATAAAGGTATGGCATTTATAACACATTAGCCTACCTCACAAAAAACATTTTAACACAAAACATCCGGAGTGTCAGGTGAAGGTAAGGGTATTGCCGCATCTCATACCTGTATACATTGACCACATTCTTTGCAACACAAAAAAAGGGGACACAGATCTTGACGTGTGATCAATCTTGTTATTGTTATGCTGGGACGTATCATCATGATTGTACAAGTTCTTGTACTGTATGTGCGATACTATAACATAGAATATCTGAAATGTATGACTGGGATGTTCTTGACTCAAGCGCGTGGTAGATGGCATGGACTTCTTAAGTCAATACTAATAGCAAAGGCGAACACGGCCGGGAATAATCGAGCTCCAAGGAAGAGATAACCCGCGTCGATTCGGCCCCTTCCTCGAACTTAGACCAGCCTGTTTATATTTGAACATAAACCTCTCAAATCGTTTGGCCCGACAACGTGCATCCTAATTTGGCAACAGATCTGCATGGTTGCATGCATTTGTATATAGGCTGCGTCCAGGGCAACCGTCTGGACAAGTTTGTCACTAACTATGTATCGCAATGTGCTGCTTCTTGTTCTACCTGTGTCCCCTCTGTCACGTACATCGTTGATCCTAGTTTTTCACTGATGCCAAGTTTCTGTCCTTCCTGACTATTTATCAAGACTGTCCTGATAATTTGTCGTTGGTTACTGTCTACTTCGCTACTTTGCCTGATATTGTCTGCGCCGATAAATTTCTGTCCATATCAATTATTTAAAATATTTCTTTATTATTTTCTCGCTCAGTAAAAAGCCAACGATTTTCTTTGTACAGACTGGCGGAAAAGCACCATTGCTTGAGAATCAAAATTTTAGGAGACTGCTATTATTGTGTTTGCGGAGTTCCTGACCCTCGCACAGACCATGCATATTGCTGCGTCGAAATGGGATTGGACATGATAGATGAATTACGGCGACTGCAATATCGAAAGGGTGAACTTCAAATGAGAATAGGTATGCCTACTATTCAATACTACAAGTCAAATACAAGAGTGGGTAAGGAGTAGGGCGTTTTTTAACATGTAAAAGTTAAGTCAAAATTTTACAAAATTGACTTGTTAGGTCAAACTTTTTGACCAAAGCAAAATTAGGCAGTTCCATAAAATATAATCAGACAACTAGACCTACTGTAGCCTATATGAAATGCAAATGTTACAAAAACCCTATTACAGGTTAGAACAAACTTCTTCTTCTTCTTCTTCTTCTTTCGTTTGACCATGTTTGGAAATTCTTTTCCTCGAAATAGACGTCCGGGCAGCCGCATATCAGCCACTGCTTAGTGGTCTCGTCAAGGTTCTCCAGACCACTCACTACACTGGGTGGCTTATACAACGCACATGAGTGGATGACGTGATCTGCGGGATGCTTCTCTGTACCACACTCGCATGCCGCACAGGGCGCAAGACTGCACTTGTAGAGGACGACTTGGAACATCCCACCCCTGTTCTAGTACGATTAAAATGCGTCCACGCCAGACGCGGTCGGTCGGGGGTGGGTCGTGGGGAAGTATAGATGGAGTAGCGTGTTTTTCTGCTCCCACTCTCCTTCCACCTTCACTTTTCGTCCACTCAGTCTGTTTCACCGCTATAGGCTGTAGCAAGCACGGTCGTCCTGATTTCAGCCTGGGCGGTCCTTGTTCGCGTGGTCTGGTCTGCACCCAATTGATGAATCGACACCTTTTAAGGTAGAGACTAATGCGTCAGATTTTGTTAGAGCCGATGCTCTAAACGAAATGGCCGACCTGTGGCTTTCCATTCACGAACTTTGTCTGCTCATGAAAAACGCCATTCTGCGGTTGAAAAAGAGGCTTACGCAGTGGTGGAGGCACTCCGAAAATGGCGCCATTTGTTGTCCGTTGGCCATTTCACATTATTTATGGACCAAAAGAGTGTGTCGTTCATGTTGGATACAAGACATGTCGTCAAAATTAAAAACGAAAAATTGCCAGGTGGCGGTTAGAGCTGATGTCATTCAACTATTCAGTGGTTCACCGTCCTGGCCTGGACAACGTCGGTGCCGACACTTTTTCACGTGTTTACTGCGGCTTCGTCCGAGGAAATCGGTTGCGCGATCTTCATGTTTCATTGTGCCATCATTGAGTCACGCGATTGGTTCACTTTCTTATCACAGAAGACAATTTCAGAAATTGACAGCCTGAAGTTGCACATCGAGTTATAATGATCAGAATCAGACCCAAGAGCAATATTCCAGATTTGACATGTCGATATTCAGTCTTAACACGAGCTTCGTCTAATAAATAGCATGTTTCTCAAAAACTTGATGAGCATTGAATATCTTCCGCCACATCCTTAGCAAAGTTTGTCAAATGCTTTTTCCAATGCGCCAGTTGAGATATATCAAATCCCTCGTGCATGAAAATTTTGGGAGAGCCAGTCTAGATACCCCTGGTGCCAAGGAATGATTTTGTGGTGGATACAAGGTCAATGCAAGCATGAAGAAAGCCAAAGTGACTTGTGAAATTTGTCTCACTCGGACTTTGGCTTTCCTGATTCTCATTGCCAATTTTCTCAATTGCTCAAACGGGGAATTGAATGCATGGCAGGTCTATCTGCATCTCTGAATCTGATGTCGGCAACCGACTTTTCTCGCAGTAACTATTTCCATAATTTCAGAAACCTTTTGAGAAGTTTCACTGTGCCTTAGTTGTTGGAGTCCCGAACTGATTTATAATTTTCAAGTACCACAAGTCACATCAGAGAATACTCTCATCTACGGTTCTCATAAGTCTGGGTTTCTCCAACTTAACATCCGCTTGCAAGTGTTTCTTGGATTAGTAGGCTACAAGTCGGTTGAAGGTTTTTGGAGGCAAATTTAAACACACATGGTGGATCTTTCAGCTCTATGACATTCCACCTTTGCGTACCCAACAAGCCAGTGTTTCTCACAGAAATCAGTTTCAGGTATATCTGGGAACTGGGATGTTGTCCCAGGGAATTGCCCGTACAAATCTACCTCGATCTTTCGATCTTTCATTGGGCAATTTAAAAATAGCTCCGTATATCCAGTTCTGCAGCATGTAACACAGCACTTTTTCCCAATGACACATAATTACGCACACATTAGGCTATATTCTTCGTAATCCAAATACCTAAGTCTGGAGTCCAAACAAGCAAAGTAGGTTGCAAACTTTACTCAAACCTGAAATAAGCCTAAGCTTTTCCACTGCAGCATAATATAGAGCATGCTGCAGCCTGCAGTTACCGCTACCGGTACTATAATCTGTTCATCATGCAGTACGAGTACCGGTACCGGCAAACCTGAAGCAACCTTCAATGTTAATATCTTGCTTTTTATGGTAGGCCCTATCCCTATTTGATAAACTTTCCAAACGCTTCCTGTAACCTATCAAGCACCAATGCTACTAAATAATTCTATGCTACAGAAGCATCAAATCCGCTATTCAAACTGAGATTCCAATAGCGGTGCCGGCAGAAGTATGCATATCGTAGCGAAGCTATGCAAAGACGCAACACAAGCGTTGATTTGTGATTGAAAAGATATTTGTTCTACAAAGAATACTATCTATTCAATAAGCAACATCAAACAATTCTGCAGCGTCTTCGTAAACTACTGGAGAACTGAAAAACCTCAACAAGCAGCAGCACGACCGATCCCTGGCTATTATTGTCGCCCTTTGACAAATTTTGGGGATTCGGATGTCGTGCAAACAGGATAACAGGAAGCTACAAAGGGAGGTCTTTGATGTCTCACTGGCATGGAGGATTAGCTACGGATTAATGTCGTCAGATCCAAGTTCTTCCATGGTGAACTCTGCGCGCAGCTTTCCGTCTACTGACGGGGCGCTCTGCAGTAGTGACATCTCCCGTATCACGCATATAGATGCATCGCGGTCTTTATTCTTACATCGACCGATCTTTGCCAGCACTGAGGCGTTGACGTTACCAGGGACCCGGGTTTTTGTGGGAGCGACAAC
>JASFYC010000196.1:0-48536 GCA_030412335.1 Botrylloides violaceus | reverse complement strand
ACGAGCTTACATTTGTGACGACTATGCTGGCTATATATTGTTTGTGATTGTAACCTTGTGGATTATAAACATCGCCGTTAGGCAATTAGCTAATTACTACAAAAATATTGAGTTCTAAAGCCTTATCGACAAACTATTACCGGCCAAATAATGCAAATAAACATCAACTTTAATTTTGTGTTGTCTATAAAGTTTTGGTTCATGGTATTGTTGTATGGTGTATCAGGATTTCAAAACCTAATCGGTAATTATCTCATACTAAGTTCATACTACCGTCCGCAACTTCCATGCAAATATGAGGCCAGTAGATGAATTCACAAGTTATGCTTAGCCTACTTGCAACTATTCAATCATTTTCTAAAGTCCATTTTAGCGCAAAGAAAATTTCATTCATTCATTCAAATATTACTACTAGTACCTTGGGAGTTCGCAGCGGGGTTACAAGGGACGTCAGCTCTGTTTCGCATAAACTTCCGTTAGGATATGAGGAGATAACTATATGTATAGTAATATTGAGTTATTGGGACTACTCCGACCTGTCATTTTGGAGCTTACGGTCACGGCTTAATTCAATGACACGCCCGCAACAGAATATTTACACATACGCCTACTTAAACCTATCAGTTAAAATATAAAGTACGCTTTCGTCACGAGCTTTCGTGCTACCTTGTCAGGTGGTAATTTTCTAACCACAAAATCAATTATTGTCTGCACTAAGACCGACCAATAGTCTTACTGTGGTTGGGGTATAAAAGCCGAGAGAAACTTTTTAACATCATTGCGCGATTGAGGGCCGCAGAGTGTGGATACTTTCATACGCAAAGTAGACTTTTTATTCAGTTTATTTATTGCTGACACAATACAAGACATAAGACATGAGCCTGGAACGGGGATATCAGGTGCGGTATATATAATATGGATGTATCTATACTTATTCGCTAGTCTGGAGAGGGAGGTAGTTCGATTTCAGGATTCATTCGGATAGTACGATAGCAGAGTATGAAGAAAATACAAAAAGACGTTTTGAGGCAACACCCTCATATTCAATGCAGTTGACCTTGGTCTACCGAATTCTTCAACTTCTCCAAATTTTCACCTGTATCTGGATGGGCACTGATTGATTCACAATTGAAGTTCAATCATCGGTTAGATTGGCAGGTTTGACACTCCATCTCATTAAGTCAAAGACTTATAAAACGGGTGTCCGTCCTATTTCTGCCTGACAGTCATTTTTGTGGGAGTGCAGAAGGTTTTGCTTCTGATAGTTGTCTAAGTTATAAAGCAAACGAGCATTCAGGGATATCAGTTCGAGCAGTAAGTATTGACCTGGCGTAGGCTTCACGACTTGAGTATTTGAAATGGCCAATATTTCAAAAAACTATTGTTCTGTTACAGGAACCTGGATCTACATACAGTGAACTTCACGAGTTGATGTCAAGAATGAATACACCTTGTAGTGAACACGAACGTATTGAACGACTATTTATTCGGTTTAAACAAACTAAAACGTAAGCTCTAAATAACACAAGATAGAAATGTTATTCCTATCAACTGCAGCTCCGACAGCAACTAGACAACGTAACGGATAAACGGACAGTTATATAGGCCTACACTAGTGAGCAATCAATTATCGACAATCAGTAAGGCAACACAATCATTGGTCGGGATCCCATCGTATCACAGGGATCTAATCACACCACATTCTCCCCCTCTTAGTAGTAAACCGATTGTCCGTATCTCTCTGGCGGTACCCCTCTGGTGCTTCGTGTAGAGTGACGTAGTGTTGGAGGCGTACCCTCCATATCCTTGTCATCTGTGGAAGCGATTGATGATTCCTGGTCCGCGTTAACGCAGAGGTCGCTTTCTGCTTCAGAAGGACGCGTCGGAGTCGATGGGGAATCAGTCGAATATGAATTTGGATTTGGTGCTACGTCACTTAGAGAGACATTTTGTTCCCTTCCATCTTTGTGGCGTACGTTCGCATACATGGGATTGGCGTCCAATAATTCTACCTCTTCCACCAAATCGTCATCCTTAGAAGAACGAACGTGACGCTTCAAGAAGATTTTCCCCGGTTTCGACAGCCATGCCGGTAGACTAGTCCCACTCGGTGATCTCCGGGGGAACGCAAAGAGCAATTCGTGCGGCGTGGCATTAGTCGCTGTACACAAGCACACCACTCGTGAAAGTGCGTCTGGAGCGGCGTTTTGGGGCCCGGGACGATACCGGATGTCGTAGGAGAACGGCGCCAACTCCAAACGCCAGCATTGAATTTTATTGTTCTTTATTTTCGTTCGCCTGCGGTTATCAAACATGAATGAAACGGCTTTCTGGTCAGTTACTAAAGTAAAGCGGCGCCCTGCCAGGAAGTGATACCATTTCCGCACAGCCTCAACAATCGCCGTAGCTTCCTTTTCCACTGCAGGATAGTGCTGTTCGCTCTTAGAAAGCGTTCGAGACATAAAAGCGATAGGACGCCCACCTTGGTTCAGGGTTGCAGATAATGCAATTTCGGACGCATCGCATTCGACGACGAAAGGCTTCGTCTCGTCGATCGCCTGCAGTGTCGCATTTTCGACGCAACGTTTCAGTAAGTTGAAATGCTCCAACATTTCTTGACTAAGAGGAAACTCGGAGCAACTATTTAACCCTGATATTTTGTCCGAAAAATTTGGAATCCATTTTGCGTAGTACGCAAATAGCCCCATTGCACGTTGTAGAGCTTTTTTGTTAGTAGGCGGTGGCAACTCTCTCAACGGCTTCAGTCGTTCCGGATCAGGCCGTACGACTCCGCTGCCGACTAGATAACCCAATATGCCGATTTCAGAAACAGACGAAACGGTTTTATTTTCATTCAACGTTATGTTTCGATCACGGAGAGCTTCAAGCAATCGCTTCACATTTTTGTCGTGCTCCTTTTGGGTACGCCCTCCCACGGTTATATTATCGAGATACGGGAATGTGTCCGTGAGCTTCTCGGAGTCAACAATCTTATCTATGGTGCGCTGGAAAGCTGGTACACCATTCGTGACACCGAAAGGAAGTCGAGTAAATTCATAAAGTCGCCCCGCTGCTTCAAAGGCCGTCGGCTCTCGGTCCTTTTCATGCAAAACCAATTGGTGATACGCGCTCTTCAAATCGAATGTAGAAAATACGGAATATTCCGCAAGCTTCCGAACAATATCTTCTATGCCAGGCAAAGGATACGCGTCGAGTATAGTGAACAAATTGATCGTTCGGGAGTAGTCTATGCACATGCGTTTCTTCGCAGTTTCTGAGTTCGTAACAACCAATGGCTGGGCGCGCCACGGCTGCTGCTAGGGCGTATTATTCCATCCGCGAGTAGCTTCTTCACTTCTGATTCAATAAACGAGTAATCGGCAGTACTAAACCGACGAGACGGAGTCGCCACGGGACGGCAATTTGGTGTGAGATTATTGAATAATCGCGGACATTGCGTGAACGAGGCCGCTACCGCGCATGGAGCTCCAAGGGTACACGGTAATATTAAATCGGGCCGGTTGCCATCATACGTGAACACGACACGTTTATGTTTTCTTTGAAAATCCTGGCCAAGAAGTATATCGCTACATAGATTCTTCATCACGCCCAAAATAACGTGCTTGTACGTGGTACCATTTAGTATTAGCTCCACTCATGGCCTACTACATTCACGGCCTTCCAGGTCGGTCACAATGCAAAAAATTAGTGGGCCCAAATGCCAATTTAGCCTCACTGTTACGTCACCGACTATAGGCTTCTTTTCTTGTACGGTAGTTGTGTTGTACCTAATTTTACGTTCCCTGCAGTTCGCACTCGGGTCCCTCTATGCAGGTACGCCCTGTCACACGTTTTTTCGTCTGGCGCGGCGATAAGCATCAGTCCATTTTACATATGGAAGCACAGCGCAATACAATTTTTATTGCAACAAAAAAAAATGAGAATATATTAGATACCAGCACAGTAAACCAAGGAACTGAAAATGACTGTCGCACAGTATAAAATAGATGCTCATATAATAAGAACATATCAGAGAATATAATTATAGGACATCAGCACAGTAAACGAAGGAACTGAAAATGACTGTGGCACAGTATTTTAAAAAAGATACTCATATAATGAGAGCATATCAGAGAATATATAGGACATCAGCACAGTAAAACGAGGAACTGAAAATGACTGTGGCACAGTATAAAATAGATGCTCATATAATAAGAGCATATCGGATGTTCTTCAGCAAGTGGACATTATCATAAAACAAGTAAGTTTTTGTCTTTGAGCTCGGATGTGAAATGAACAGTTCAGAACCAGTTCCAAATTTTGAAGAGAGGATGCTAAATGCACTAACATTAGATGTGTGATTATCACAAACAATAGCTCGGACATTAAATCCAATTTCACAGAGATCAGAGATGCTTTGAGAGAGTATTTCACCAGCCAAGAGCCTTTGATTTCCGTTTCTGGCAAAACTCGTAACACCAAAGGCACAGATTTCTTTAAACCTTTTATCATTATTGCCACCACGCCTTTAAATAAATTTCCATCTTCATCTGCACCATAATACGATCCACCATGATACTGTACACTTTTCTGGAGGTACATTTCATCAACCATAACTACCACGTCATCACAAATTTCACCTTTATCCTTCACGAGTTTTATGGCTTTTAAAGATTGAATGGTGCCACAGGTTACAGAGTGTAACATACTTAATGAAGGCATCGGAAACGTTTTCACAAGGGTTCTGTATGCTTGTGTAGATGTAAAGCGAAGAAGCAAACAGAACCTAATCATTTTAGCAGAAAAGGCAGGGTGACCTGCAGCTTTGTAGTACTTGATACTACGCAGTTCTTCCAAGAGGTCCAACTCATTATTGTCATTATCGTCAAAACCATTCATGTAAGATGGAAAATTAAGCAACATGCTCTTTTTTGTCAGTTGTAGTGTCCTCTGTGATGTAAACCACTTGGGCAAAGGAACATTTAAACCATTGTGCTGCAACTTTACTTTCATGTGATTATCAATTTTGATGGCATTTCTGATCTTTGGAAACTCTTCAAAACACAATTCGTAGTACACAACATACTGTTCCTCTGATTGATGAAAGGAGTAATTTCGAGAAGCAAGGCTTTCATCAAGACATTCAAATCCAGTGATTTTGTCCAGTGTATTAAAGTTATTCAACTCATCAGGTAGCAACGAACGGTTCTTTGGTGGTGGACGTGAAGTCAATTTAGTTGGAATGGTCGAATGATGTTCTGCCTGAGCTTTGGTTAAAGCGGTTGGCAATGGATTGCTAACCCAATTTAAGGTCGTCCGCTTTCCATGCCTAATATAATGATCTTCAAAGTGCTTTTCACAAATGACTGATGTTTTGGATGGCTCCCAGTTTCTTCTATTGACAAAGCGTATCCATTCTAGGCAAAGTCTTTCCTTTTTCAGAGGGAAATGAAAGACTGCAATCTTTTCAGATGCCTTCTCGCGATAACCAGTTCTACAGCCAAATACACAGCACTTGTGAACCATATTAATAAAAAAATACAGGCCTAACAAAAACTATTCAACAAAATTTGGAAAATAAATACCTAATGCTATGTCCTGAGCTACTGACAAGAGCAGACGTGCGGTAAAGGCCTATACCTGTTACGGCTGTACAAGGTGTCTGTACTGGTAAACCAGTGAACTTGTTGAACGGCACCGTGATAAGTCATAATACAGTACAGTACGATCGATGGATGACGGTACCTTATGCACGAGCGGTACCGGTACACTAACAAACTCGGTTAACTGCACTGTGACACGCTCCGCCGTTGTAACTTACATTATGGTCGCAAATTACAAGATATAGCCTACAATACGATATTTTTGATCTGACTGCCTAAACTGGCCTGAACTCCTCGCTGTTATCCTAACGAAAACCCGTCGCTACCTTCCCTGAAACAGCCGTTTCCCTCGACGGCTCGACTAGTTCTGAATGTTGAATTCAGCGATGGTTCTCTCGCCCGCTGTCAAGTGAGCAATTCTGTGCCCACTAATTTTTTGCATTGTGACCGACCTGGAAGGCCGTGAATGTAGTAGGCCATGCTCCACTATACATTGACCCGTGACGGTTTCCTTCAAGGAGCCTACCGCCATGGAAACAGTAGTAGATGAGGGGTCGATACGTAACTTCAACGTACGTGCCGTATTCATATTTATGAAACTCAAGGAGCTTCCAGGGTCGATCAATGCCGAAAGTGGCTTCCCTCCCAACACAACATCCATCACGGCAAAACGTAGCGACTCGGGGGCTCGTTGTATGGCACAAAGACTGTAAGCACACGCCGAAGTGGCCACCGCATTGTCGGAGGCTTGATTACATACACTGCCATAATGACCCCTAATGCCGCATTTGTAACACGTAGTACGCCGGGCAGGACAATTCTTCCGAAGATGCTTCTTCTTACTACCGCAGAAGTAGCATGTCCATTCACTCTGACCAGATTTGTACGCCGCCGAAGCGGAATCGCCGTCATCAGTGGCTACGGCGGCCGATGAAGTGTCATGCAAAGGGAGATAAGATGCAGAATTCTGTTGAGCGATGTCCAAGACCCGAGCTTTATTGAAGGCAGAATCAAGGGAAAGTTTACTTTCTTCTAGGAGTCGCTGCCGAATAGCATGAGACTGTATGCCGCTAATGAACGCGTCGCGAACGAACCCGTCTCGATGCTCTTCTTGCGATACCGCACTGAAATTGCAACCCTTGCTCAATCGGCGAAGTTCTTGCAGGAATTCATCCAAGGTTTGCCCAGACTTCTGTTTAGTAGTAGCCAGCTTGTAGCGAGCGAATATCTCGTTAGGAGTTTTAATAAATGCAGTGTCTAACGCCTTGATAGCATTATCATACGTATCAATCTCGTCGATGATTTCGTAGACTGTGTATGATAAAAAATTGGTGAGCACTTGCAATTTATCTACCATCGATCCTTCTTCCCTATGAGCGGCTAAATAGTTTTGGAAAGTCTTCTTCCAGTGTTTCCATTCCTTCTCAGAAGTTGGGCTGTTAACCTCAATTTCCAGAATCCTAGGTTTCAAGGGCTTGAGCTTACTCGGTGCTATGCCAGCTTGATCCTCCATCTTCACTTTTAGTTTGTTTAATTGTAGTGAACACGAACGTATTGAACGACTATTTATTCGGTTTAAACAAACTAAAACGTAAGCTCTAAATAACACAAGATAGAAATGTTATTCCTATCAACTGCAGCTCCGACAGCAACTAGACAACGTAACGGATAAACGGACAGTTATATAGGCCTACACTAGTGAGCAATCAATTATCGACAATCAGTAAGGCAACACAATCATTGGTCGGGATCCCATCGTATCACAGGGATCTAATCACACCACACACCTCAACATCAGCCGCTGGATGGATCGATTCTACCCGGTAAGTAAATTTCATTGACTAATTAGCTAATGCTTACTACCAAACCAAGGCCTTTCTACCCGGAAACACCTCGTTGCAGATTCAATCAAGTATTTATTTTTATTGGGATATTATAAAGATATAAATTTTTTCAGCACGGCTCAGAGAAATTTAGATCTGTTGCGACAGTACCTGTCTCCATCGTCCGCCATTGGCTGATAAACATCCCGTTCGAAACAAATCAAAACCATTTTTTCATTAAACGAAGCTGGATGTTACTTTCCTGGTGTCTACTCCTTAATGTATTGTGCTAATTGTCCTTATTAGGTGTTGCTTTATTTTCATATTCTAATGTAGCGACGGTCGTCCCGCGTGATTGAATATCCCCACACAACATGATATGTGTTCCTACTGTAGGCAATTTCTTCGTATATTGACCTTTTGCATGCATTTCAAAATTTAATTTGTAAAATGTTAATAACTTGAAATCATTCTATAAATTCCGCTACTGGCCAAACTAATATTTTCAACTCATATTCAGACAATACCTCAAATGAGGAGAAGGCGAAGAGAGATCTTCAAATGAGAAAGTAAGTCTCCGATATATTTGTCATCCTAAGGGTAGGGAACAAGAAGGTGGCGTAACTCGTTTTATCCGGTACGAATTCTATGTCGGGTTTATAGCTTCTAACCGGAAGATACAACATATATACCATTTCTAACGTGCATGACGGAAGAAGTGGTAAACAATATTAAAGCATTTAACAGTAATAGACCAACATACTTTTCTTTCTTTATACCTTATCCTATAGAGTCATCGTCCTTTTTCACGACTCTTCCCATTTGCCCGTATCCAAAGAATTCTTTGGTAGTGATACTTTATTTTCTCAGGATGTGAGTGAAGCGGATGTTCTCTTCCGCGCCTTGATCTTTTTTAGCCGTACCATGCGTTTTTTCGTCTTGAAATAAAATTGTTAGCGGAAGGTATGAAAAAGTCCATTTTTACCTAACCGGAGAATCCAGAATTGTCATAGGTTTGCATCCATCAAATTTCTTGAACAGAGCGCTTGCAATATTGGTGCTCTGCGCTGTAGAAGTTGAGAGACGGTGCTTGAACGTCCCTCGTCATTGCCCCATATGCCTCGCGTGAATTATTCAAAAATTCATCTCGAGACTTTAAAATTGTAAATCGTTATGATATCTGCTTGCTAGTCAATATCAGTGTTTTGGTTATGATAGTGATGCTGACTATAAACGGGAGGTATAGACACCCGTAACTAATGCACATGGCGTTTTCAACTACTTACTTCATTTACGCCCGGTCAATGATTACGATATACGTGTCAATACTTCCGATTGGTAGCCTGGATCACTATAATTACCACGACATTCTGCACTTCTCCGCTACCGACTGTCACGCAGATAGGAAACGGAAACTAATATTGAAAACTTAAATTAGACACGATCGGGAATCGAACCATGAACCTCCAGATCAGAAGGCGGAGAAGTTACTACCGCTTGGCCAACTGAACGGTCCTTATCAAAATCCTCATGAATCATCAAAAACAATAAGAAAATATTGGCATCAGGCCTTAACTTTCTTTTTACGTCAGTTTCAGGAGAAAACGATTGCAGCAGGATATCTCGCCTCGTA
Source organism: Botrylloides violaceus (assembly GCA_030412335.1). Classification (NCBI taxonomy): domain Eukaryota; kingdom Metazoa; phylum Chordata; class Ascidiacea; order Stolidobranchia; family Styelidae; genus Botrylloides; species Botrylloides violaceus. The sequence continues at coordinate 39,477 of JASFYC010000196.1, read as the reverse complement.
AAGACGGGTCACGAAAGAGATTTAACGCTGGTGTCAATAGAGAGGGAACTAGCCGCCTCGCAGAACTTTACAAGTTAACAATACTGGAAAAAATCCGCCGTCTAGCTAAAGCAGTTGAACCAACCAAGTATTCTCTCTCTGATAGAGAAAAATTGAGGCTGTCCCAACGTCTGTTACAAATTCAATTTGAGACGGAATACCATCCAACTCCAGCTCAAGCAAATCAAGTAATGCCTGAAACTGATACGTCCATTTACTCTGGTGAACAATGCTCCGAACAATATCGGCCCGGTCCGGCAACTCAACAACTGCGTGAACATGTATTTTCCAAAAACGCAACTCAACGACAGCCTGGATTTTTATCGCGCAGATACGCGACTCAGAAACTTCATGAACGTAACTCGTCCAGTTACGGAACTTCACAATCGGTTGTACCAGGTTGGTCCAACCACCAAACTGAGCAACTGTCTGAACGTCAATCGGGAAGATATGGAACTCAAAAACTTAATGAACATCAATCTTGCAGTTATGAAACTCCACATTCGACTGTACCTGGTTGGTCCAGTCACCCGAGAAAGCAACTGCCTAAGCGTCAATCGTTCAGTTACGGAACTCAACAATCGTCTGTACCAGGTTGGTCCAGTCACCCAACAAAGCCACTGCCTAAACGTCAATCGTCCAGTTACGGAACTCAACAATCGTCTGTCCCAGGTCGTTCCAGTCACCCATCTAAGCAACTGCCTGAACGTCAATCGTCCAGTTACGGAACTCAACAATCGTCTGTACCAGGTCGTTCCAGTCACCCAGCTTGGCAACTACCTGAACGTCAATCGCTCAGTTACGGAACTCAACAATCGTCTGTACCAGGTCGTTCCAGTCACCCATCTGAGCAACTACCTGAACGTCAATCGATAGGAACTCAAAACTAATGAACTCAATCTCCAGTTATGGAACTCAACAATCGTCTGTACCAGGTTGGTCCAGTCACCCAACTGAGCAACTGCCTGAACGTCAATCGTCCAGTTACGGAACTCAACAATCGTCTGTACCAGGTTGGTCCAGTCACCCAACTAAGCAACTGCCTGAACGTCAATCGTCCAGTTACGGAACTCAACAATCGGTTGTACCAGGTCTGTCCAGTCACCCATCTAAGCAACTGCCTGAACGTCAATCGTCCAGTTACGGAACTCAACAATCGTCTGTACCAGGTCGTTCCAGTCACCCACCTGAGCAACTACCTAAACGTCAATCGTCCAGTTACGGAACTCAACAATCGTCTGTACCATGTTGGTCCAGTCACCCAACAAAGCAACTGCCTGAACGTCAATCGTCCAGTTATGGAACTCAACAATCGGTTGTACCAGGTCTGTCCAGTCACCCAACTTGGCAACTACCTGAACGTCAATCGTCCAGTTACGGAACTCAACAATCGTCTGTACCAGGTTGGTCCAGTCATCCAACTTGGCAACTACCTGAACGTCAATCGTCCAGTTACGGAAATCAACAATCGGTTGTACCAAGGCTGTCCAGTCACCCATCTAAGCAACTGCCTGAACGTCAATCGTCCAGTAACGGAACTCAACAATCGTCTGTACCAGGTTGGTCCAGTCACCCAACTTGGCAACTGCCTGAACGTCAATCGTCCAGTTATGGAACTCAACAATCGGTTGTACCAGGTCTGTCCAGTCACCCATCTGAGCAACTGCCTGAACGTCAATCGTCCAGTTACGTAACTCAGCAATCGTCGGTACCAGGTTGGTCAAGTCACCCAACAAAGCCACTGCCTGAACGTCAATCTTGCAGTTACGGAACTAAAAAATCGTCTGTACCAGCTCTGTCCAGTCACACATTTGAGCAACTGCCTGAACGTCATTACGGCAGATACAGAACTCAAAATTTTACCGAACGTCAATCGTGCAGTTCCGGAACATCACAATCGGTTGTACCTGGTTGGTCGAACAACCCAACAGAGCAACTCCCTGAACGTAAATTTTGCAATCAGGCCATTCAACAATCATCGGTACGAAATTCGTCCAATCATGCAATTCATCAAGTACCAGACTTTGTTAGGACCATACACGGCGGTATTCCTACAGAAGAAAAGTTCCTTATCTGTCACTCCGCTAAAGATGGAAAAGTTTATGTAGGCGTATTTTATGGAAACAGAAAACTGAGAGAAATTCTTGAACGAATTGAGAAAAATCCAAACCAAACAATCGCGGATTTGATAGAAAAAGCTAAAGCTATTGAACAGTAAGTGAACTATATTGAGATTCCTTGACATGTGTTGTATCGGCCTAACCCGCTCCGAAAAATTCCAAGTTCTGTCAACATCCTCTCTGCTTTAACATTAGATATCATAGACGTACATCTTTAAAACTCCTCTGATTTTGATAATTTTGTTCGAAAATACCGTTTCCCGATCACGTACATACCACTCCCATATTTGGTATCCCTTCGCCGAGATGTTGGCGTTTTTGAAGGCATGAAGCATTTTGTATCATGACACCAATAAAAGAGAGTAACCGACTTATAAGTAATAGAGTCGTAATTACTCACAACGAAATATACATCCTCGAGATGCAGTGAAGTTCCGATCGCTACCTCCGCACGAATTAGAATTATATCATCGTACGACTCTGTCATAACCTTATGACGAACTAGGTGCATGTATGGCAGTGTGGTTTAAGGATATAATGAAATTCGTGTGCATGGAGTTCTCTTGTAGCCTAACGGCGATGCACTCTCTTTGTCCACGATCGACTGTAAGAATTACAGTAATATTGAAAATAATTCCTGATTAGTCAGTTCTTTTTTATTTTTCTTTCGTTTACCGGACATTGAAGAGTTGCTTTTATATGTACTTCGTTTCGTATTTCGCACATTATATTTAAGCCTAATATTTCTTTCGAGTCGTACGGAATAGATAGCCCACTAATTGCTTTATATACTTACAGGTTGAAGATCAAAGCTGGACCCCGACCACCGAACATGAGAACATATTCGACACGCGTGGATTACAAAGTGAACCAAGAGGGTGTCCTTGAAATCTGGCTTGGGAATACAGCCTATGCCTATTGTGCCATTAAGGAGCCTCGTCTCCCACTCAGTATTAGAAGTCTTGTGTTTCTAGCATTTGTCAGAGGGCGCGAATCCGAAAAAATGGACGAAAGTCTGATTAATACGGAACTTACTGTGAACGAACTCTACGAACACCTAGAGGGTTTTTCTCTATTTCACAAAGAGTTGCATAAACTTGTTGGAGCGGTAAGTGATGACGTAGGAAGAGGCCTGCATTAGGGAATTCTAAGACCGCTTACCCCAAACCTCAGAAGTGCAGTACAAGAGGGTTGGTTGTACCCCCCTCGAAGAATGGGAGCTCATGAACAAAGTTTCCAATTAAATCTAATGGGAGATACAACTGTGGTGGCACACTAACTCCTATAGTATACGATACATATCTATTGAATGGTAATATTGTTTTTGTGTAACCCATATTAAATCTCGTAAATATTTTCATACAGAATACTTTTCGGAGATCGATCAGCAAGACTGGCCTGTTTGAAAAATGCAGCACAGATCAATCATTTTCCAGAACCGGGAACAAATGGCGCATAAAGGACGTAGCATCTTATAAAGAACTTGAAAAGGAAGTCATTATGGCGATTATAAAAGATAAAAAGAATATTATCTGCAACGTGCTATTTGCAGGTAAAATTTCAGTAGCAGGCTTTCGTTCTTGCCCATGTAGACAATTTCTACCGGTTTTGCATATTACAATCCATTAGAAATTTGCGCATGGTCCACGTTTGGCACGAGGCTTCGAATACTAGGGGCCTTGGTTGATCACTGTGACACTAAGTTTGCAGGACCGCAATAAATACCGGTGTAACCTATACGAGTCATCACGTTTGGGCATGGACGGTGTGTGGAAAATATATACATGGACCAGGAAGGGCCCTATTGCACACCATACGCAAGCCTTGGTAGCTCTATACGTGCCTGCGTATGGACGGTTGAGTTTTTGACAGAGAAACAGTTTTTATCAGTAAGTTCTAAATTCACCGATATGTCGCTTCTTGTTTAGATGTCAAAGGTTACCGTTTCAAAATGCTCCACTGGAAAGCTATGGCAAAATATATTTCTTCATCGGAATATTGGCACTAAAACTAAACTTCCTTGGTATCACATTTTGAGCCAAAAGACTGTGTTATTCTTACGTTTACTATTTTTACTTCTGTGTCAAATAAATATTAAAAAATAATAAAAAAATAAAAAATATTTTGAAAAAGTAAAATAAAAACTATTGCTTATTTTTTCAATTATTGTGTGTGAACGAAATAAAAAAAAGGCAAAATGTTGTTCTTCCTTGAGATGACCTATTATGTGAGTGCACATATAACGGGTGAGATTTAGTGCGCCACTCGTCGTCGCCTTAGTAGTTGATATTTGGCTATTCTGCGGCATAAAGATAGTATGTGTTCTTTGCGTTACGAAGAAAATCCACTTGATATGCATTATGTCTACATCTTATTAAACCATAGCCCCGCTGTTTGAACACACCGTCATACGGCTTTAATGTGATGGCACTGCACTGACTCGAACAGCCACGCGCTCACTGTGTAATTGTAACCCGTATATCCATACTGCCACGAAGCGGCAAGCTCATTAATTCTAATGTCTTTGGTTTTAAACGGGAATACAGTCTGAGTTGATGAAAAATTTTATTGGATTAAGTATTTAGCGTTCTGTTAAACAATAATAATAATAATTATAATAATGGGTATGTAACTATTCGCCTTACAGGCCTAATAAGATTGCCCCAAGGTACCGTCGCGATACACACTTGCTAGAGTTTCTAGAGGGAGGCCCAATACGCAAAGCGTAACATTTAGAATTTCACCCAAACCTACCATCCGGGTGAATAACAGGAAAACAATTTACAATCTAAATATATGAGCAGGAATTTCTTGTTAAAGTTTATTCGGGGTTGCTGCACTGTCTAAATTTTCGATCATAGCATATAGGCCTGCTCGTAATGTCTGGTTGCTCGATGACGTAGGCATATTGAATTTAAATTTCCAGTTCTGACACTTGCTATGTCTACGCTATATATAGGAGAATATCAATAAGATGTGTGTGGTATATTTCACTGAACAGGCAATTGAATAGCTGAGTATACTGAATGTTAGCCTATGTTAGGGGTGCAGTCATCAAATTCCAATCATTTTTCGATGACGTCATTGCAATGGCTTAGTCTCAAAGGAGCCGATATTCCATGCTTGAGAAGGTCGTTGTGAACATACACAAGAAGATCGGAAGTGATTGCCTTCTCTTTGGTTAAGATCCAGGCCATCCAACCTAAAAAGTGGAGAAATCAGAGTTAGCTTTTCTGCGAATCTTCTTCCATCGTATGGCTTTCTTTTGAGTAGACGGAAAATGAGCCACACAGCAGCCTCTGCTTGGTGGCCTCATCCAGGCATCCAGGTTCTTGTCAATCCATCGGGTAGTTTGTATATTGAATAGGAATGAAAGATATGGTCTGTCGTTTGCTCCTCTGCACCACACTCGCACCAACACATCAGACCACTCCATAAAAGCGATTAAATATCAGCAATTTAATTCAGTTACCTTCTGACATGCATTTGACGACTGCAACGTAATGCTCTGGGTCACCCAAAATACCATATTCTGACCACTCGAGCTCTTTGTCTTAATATAATGATAGAAATAAGGTTAATTTGAACTTTTATCTTCCCGAAATCAGTGCGGATCAGAGAAATTCACGAATCGTCGAATTGTTGTAAACTTGGATGTGTATATATTTTACGAGTAATTGAAACGAATAATACATCTGTTTAATGACAGGAATAGCCTTACTCGCATATCGTTAATCTTCTCATAGTTTACTAATGTAAATATATTCCATCTTCCCCCGAAGAAGAAGTCTCGATCACTGTCACAACCATTCACATTGCCCGATATTGACTGCCAAGAAAAGAGTCAACGGAAACTAATTTTAAAGGCCTTGTTTGGACTCGGTTGTGAATCGATCCGTTTAGTTGGCCGGGTGGTATGGTTGTCCGCATTTGGTCCAGAGGTGTCTGGTTATTTATTTATTTTCCAAAAAGTGAAATAATCCGCGCGGACTGGGACTACTTACATTCAGATGTCGACTTCGGATCAATCTTCCCATTATTGTCAGATTCATGTCCAATAACGTCCTTTCCTGAGATGGAGATTTGACTAATTTAGGGTGCAATCCAGGTATGGTAATGCGCTAGGGTCTGCTAAAAGTGCATTTAAGGTGCCTCTATACACGGTAACGTAGCGATGAGAGGCGCCGCCATCTGCAACAACTCGACGGTATCACCTTTTTTTTGAGTGGAGCCACTGATCACATTTTGCGCCTCTGCTTTCGGGTTGGTTGTGATATTGCTTAGTCACTGGATCATTTGTTCCCCGTGGTCGTGAAATACCTTACCCGTTATTAACAAGATCCGCAATGAAATACACACCCATTCACCAGCAACCAATCGAATGGTGAGATTTATTCAGAAGTGTTCACTTACGCTCGATGATCCGTTGTCTGTAGCTACCATCATCGTCACTCGCTATATGGGCAGTGAATGATATCTTTGTAGCGCTACAACAATAGAAATAGTGAATACTTAACATTTATTTACCGGTAGGCTACTCTTTTTTGTTTGAAATTGGCCGTCTCATCGCATGGCCTGGCCGAATTGAACCGCATATGATTTGCATGATTTTAACGGTGAGAATTCAATCTCATACACAATATCCGAGCTTAAGACCAAATTTGAGGAACTTTATTATGCCCTTGATCATACATCATCAGTACGGTGAAGAGAGCAAAGTGTAGACATTGAGAGAACTTAAAATTGATATCCCTTGTTGTGGACCAAACGTAGTTACTCAACCGGTACCCACAAACCATACGATCGCAACCCCCGTCGGGAACAAACATAAACTGACTGAATGCTCGCTCAACAGTGAGGAACAAACAACTGCTACGGACTTCGAGACAATCGTGATTAGATGTAATCAGACCAGGTACGATTGGGAATGCAAACCACCACCCGCACCAACTGTATCGAGGGAATGCAGAACGTTGTGATTGTGACAGTGATCCTCGCTATAAACTGTTTAGGCATCGACACGTGTACGATATACTGTAAGCGTTGATCTGGCGTGCATTATCTATGTAGATACATGGCCTACTACATTCACGGCCTTCCAGGTCGGTCACAATGCAAAAAATTAGTGGGCACAGAATTGCTCACTTGACAACGGGCGAGAGAACCATCGCTGAATTCAACATTCAGAACTAGTCGAGCCGTCGAGGGAAACGGCTGTTTCAGGGAAGGTAGCGACGGGTTTTCGTTAGGATAACAGCGAGGAGTTCAGGCCAGTTTAGGCAGTCAGATCAAAAATATCGTATTGTAGGCTATATCTTGTAATTTGCGACCATAATGTAAGTTACAACGGCGGAGCGCGTCACAGTGCAGTTAACCGAGTTTGTTAGTGTACCGGTACCGCTCGTGCATAAGGTACCGTCATCCATCGATCGTACTGTACTGTATTATGACTTATAACGGTGAATCGCATCACGGTGCCGTTCAACAAGTTCACTGGTTTACCAGTACAGACACCTTGTACAGCCGTAACAGGTATAGGCCTTTACCGCACGTCTGCTCTTGTCAGTAGCTCAGGACATAGCATTAGGTATTTATTTTCCAAATTTTGTTGAATAGTTTTTGTTAGGCCTGTATTTTTTTTATTAATATGGTTCACAAGTGCTGTGAATTTGGCTGTAGAACTGGTTATCGCGAGAAGGCATCTGAAAAGATTGCAGTCTTTCATTTCCCTCTGAAAAAGGAAAGACTTTGCCTAGAATGGATACGCTTTGTCAATAGAAGAAACTGGGAGCCATCCAAAACATCAGTCATTTGTGAAAAGCACTTTGAAGATCATTATATTAGGCATGGAAAGCGGACGACCTTAAATTGGGTTAGCAATCCAGTGCCAACCGCTTTAACCAAAGCTCAGGCAGAACATCATTCGACCATTCCAACTAAATTGACTTCACGTCCACCACCAAAGAACCGTTCGTTGCTACCTGATGAGTTGAATAACTTTAATACACTGGACAAAATCACTGGATTTGAATGTCTTGATGAAAGCCTTGCTCCTCCAAATTACTCCTTTCATCAATCAGAGGAACAGTATGTTGTGTACTACGAATTGTGTTTTGAAGAGTTTCCAAAGATCAGAAATGCCATCAAAATTGATAATCACATGAAAGTAAAGTTGCAGCACAATGGATTAAATGTTCCTTTGCCCAAGTGGTTTACATCACAGAGGACACTACAACTGACAAGAAAGAGCATGTTGCTGAATTTTCCATCTTACATGAATGGTTTTGACGATAATGACAATAATGAGTTGGACCTCTTGGAAGAACTGCATAGTATCAAGTACTACAAAGCTGCAGGTCACCCTGCCTTTTCTGCAAAAATGATTAGGTTCTGTTTGCTTCTTCGCTTTACATCTACACAAGCATACAGAACCCTTTTGAAAACGTTTCCGATGCCTTCATTAAGTATGTTACACTCTGTAACCTGTGGCACCATTCAATCTTTAAAAGCCATAAAACTCGTGAAGGATAAAGGTGAAATTTGTGATGACGTGGTAGTTATGGTTGATGAAATGTACCTCCAGAAAAGTGTACAGTATCATGGTGGATCGTATTATGGTGCAGATGAAGATGGAAATTTATTTAAAGGCGTGGTGGCAATAATGTCAGATAGGCTGTCATGGCCATAGTGAAAAGTGTACTGAGGCAGCTTTCAAGAAGATAGTGAATATTTTTTACAATAACAAGCAAAAATTAACGAACGCATCTGTGAGGGAAGATGCAGTGCGCAAATTCAAGCAGAATCAACGGAAAAAGGATTGATTTACTGTACTGCAGTTCCTTGGTTCACTGTGCTGATGTCCTATATATTCTCTGATATGCTCTCATTATAAAATACTGTGCCACAGTCATTTTCAGTTCCTTGGTTTACTGTGCTGATGTCCTATAATTATATTCTCTGATATGCTCTTATTATATGAGCATCTATTTTATACTGTGCCACAGTCATTTTCAGTTCCTCGTTTTACTGTGCTGATGTCCTATATATTCTCTGATATGCTCTCATTATATGAGTATCTTTTTTAAAATACTGTGCCACAGTCATTTTCAGTTCCTTGGTTTACTGTGCTGATGTCCTATAATTATATTCTCTGATATGCTCTTATTATATGTGCATCTATTTTATACTGTGCCACAGTCATTTTCAGTTCCTTGGTTTACTGTGCTGGTATCTAATATATTCTCATTTTTGTCTGTTGCAATAAAAATTGTATTGCGCTGTGCTTCCATATGTGAAATTCTACCTGTTATTATTATTACTGGTAAAATGGACTGATGCTTATCGCCGCGCCAGACGGAAAAACGTGTGACAGGGCGTACCTGCATAGAGGGACCCGAGTGCGAACTGCAGGGAACGTAAAATTAGGTACAACACAACTACCGTACAAGAAAAGAAGCCTATAGTCGGTGACGTAACAGTGAGGCTAAATTGGCATTTGGGCCCACTAATTTTTTGCATTGTGACCGACCTGGAAGGCCGTGAATGTAGTAGGCCATGGTAGATATAAAAGGTGGGGTCTATACAATCAGTCTATCTCGGCTTTTTTTCCTTGCTATAGTCAAGATTTCAGCATAGGAATAAAATAGAGCATACTATTCAACGTACTTGTCGTAATATATAGTGATCAATGATTCCAATCCAGGCGGATTAAAGGTCTCTTTAATATCTGCATTCACTCGACAGGCGTGATCCAAGGAAATCGAATCAAATGTAGTAACTGTTTCGTACCAAACACCTTTAAGCTGTTAATAAAATGATGCTATGTAGTTTACACAATTATCTCTAGATTGAAGATAAAGGCGCAACAGTTATACAGTAAGTATACAGTATAGTAGACTATAGAGCCGGGCCAAACAAAAGCCACCGAATTGAACAATTTCACCTCAATCAAATCGAATGTCGAATATATACGACTGTCACATATCTTAAACAATTTTAGGAAATTGTCTAAAAACTATAATTGAATCTGTGAATGAAATCACAAACTGACAATGGTTGCCATGGAACGCAGCCAGCCCAATTCAATCGGAGTTGCAAATTATGTCATGTTTTGACTTCAAAGGCGTGATTTCTAACATGAATGCTTAATTTTACATTTTGGCACCAGGGGATACTTAAATACCCAAAAATTTCACATGGTTACGTCCTGGTACACAAAACCTTTACCATTCTTGTACAGTACTATTCAATATTAGTAGATATATCAAGTCGCCACAGATTCCAGTGATTTCATCTTTACCTATTCATGGAACGGAGTTTCCAGCGCTTGTGGTGAGTAATATTCCAATAAACTGGCACTGGCGTTAAATCTGTTGTGACTATTCTATCTATTATATATATTTGGATCGTCCACCCCTGTTTTTGAGCAGGCCCTTTTCAATACTCGGAAAAAGAGCGATTCGATATTCGATTGGTTTCAATGTCTTGCTATTCGATTAGAAGTAAAGATTCGAATATCTAACCCTAGTGGATATCTACAACCGCTCCCGCAAGCATTTCCGAACGGTTGGTTTAAATGATAGGTCTGGGCTTATCGCCTTGATGGTCTAGTTCTCTAGGGAAGAATATGGATATGTTAAAATAAGAATTTTAATTCCAGGTTCCCTAATGAATGGTGATCAATATTGGAACCGCAATCCTCGTCATGCAAAGTTATGTATCAAGTTATCCTTTACCTTGCTTATTTCGACCCGAGGGTCCTGCGTAGGGATCGCACCATTGATGTCGCATCCGTAATTTGCGTAAATAGCGGCAGCGAGTAGTGATAAGACGAAAAGGCGCGACATTGTATTCAAGAAACTTCGCAATACGATGTGACACATTTGTAACGAACTCGTTAGCTTTTGAATAGGCTGGTTACTCCCGTCACGGCACGAAGGCGTCTGTAATGAAACTTTCAAATTTGTACAGCATGCTGTTTTTGGTTACCTTATAACTGGACATTTACGGGACGTGCCGCTATGATAGCGATACAAACTGTTGCCTCATATTTTCAGATGCCATCGTGGGGCTTGTGAATCAAAAAATTGCGAGCAACGGATATACGTGTCGCATTGAAAAACAGTAGAATGGTTCGATTTGAAGTATTATACACGAATACTGCCGCATTTGAGCGTATACTGCACGTGTTCGTGTAAGGATCAACAATATCATTGGTTTTTCGATAAGTTTGCTTGTGTCACCTGTCGATTCGTTTGAATGTACGCTTTCTGATCGGTACGTACTGAGTTCCGAGAGAAATTTATGTTCGGGTCACGTATGGCACGAGGCAACAATTTCGCATGATTTTTTTGGGTGGCCCATGTGTGGCTAAAAGTATACAATCGCAACACTGGCCGGTGTACACGTCTCCGTGTTTGAGTTATTTACGTCCATATTCAGGCTATACCTGGTCCATATGAATGTAAATGAGCATTTGCCTTGTGACGAATATATACATGAAACAAAATGCCTTAACAAGGCCAAGTATGTGCCTTATAACGCGTGGCGTTCTTTACGCAAGGCCTCACGCGGACCAGAGTGACTAAAAAACGAGTTTTAGTGACTTTGACGCGGACCACGGACGAGCGCACGCATTTTACTGACTGGGTTGGCACTTTAATAATGCTTGCAATGATTTACCTCTCGTGACTATATTAGATTAAGGGGGTGTGTGGTGTGCTAATTAGACCGTGACTTTAAACATTCTTCAACCAGCAGACTTGATGTGTCTTTAGCCACCAACTACCGGCCATGCAATGATTCGTCAACAAAATAAGGGATCGTCAGATCTGTGGCAAAACCTACAAGACAAAGTCCGCCATAACGCCATATTCACGGAATTTTATACAGAATCCGATATTTAGCAAATGAATATAATGCTGATGCGGAATACTTCGATCAACCCGAAAAAACTACTAGAAGCAAGGGCAGCACGATTGAAACTGGAAAGGCTTGGACTTGCGGCTGTAAACACCCAAACAGCGAAGGCAGGCTATGTTGCGCATACTTAAAGAGCGGCTTCGAGTGCGTGGGCTGTCGCCTCTAATGGATTAAATTACGAAGACAATGAAAGTAACAATTATGTTGAAGACTTGGAAAAATGTTGGTGGAATCGAGGCTTCTTTCCCATGCCTGCTTGATTCTTGGCAAACTAGTTTTATTGATTATTTATTTTTTAATATCTAGCCAATTGTATATATTTCTTTAATAGAATTAGAAAACTTGAATATTCAGACTGATGACGTTGGTAAACAGATTTCTTCGCTTTACTTGCCGTAACCAACTCATCCGTTCGGCTTAGGACAAGAACTGGACACTGCTACTCCATACTCACATATAGGCTAAACTATAGTCCAAGGAGGTAATGAATTTTCCTACGCCTACATTCACTTCATGATAGCGCCTAACGTTATATAATCGACTGTAAAAGCTGATCCTGACCAATACTTTCGAATCGTAATGTTAATTGGGGTTAATTAGGCCCATAACCGCATGATAGCGTGGACGACGGATACATCTCGAAATATAGAGTGAGCCATTCTGTGACATTTTTATTGTCCAAATGGATTTGCTCCTCTCTGCCAATATATAAATTGTGTTGATATGGATTCGGTTTAAGGTACTTTATACTATATCATGTCTTAGGAAACTGTGGGGCAACTACGGTGACATAACGTAAGCGTTTGGTTTAAAGTCCATAGTCCAAAAATTTTATTTTTGTTTATGATAAGTTAATGCGTAAGTTGAATTCGACGGGATCAATGACTAGATCAATCCCATTATCTTCTTTGGTCGCAAAAATCTCCACTGTGTAATGCACGGTGTCATAGTAATTTTCCGCGAAATGGTCATACAGGATTCCTATAGAATAGATTGAAAATATATGTAAAATGGATGCGGGTGATCAAAATGGCTTCTATTGGCATTCATCGCTCCACATTTATGTGTGTATTGTATTGTATTTTATTGCTTTGTATTGTATATGTATTGTATTGTATTGTATTGTATATGTATTGTATTGTATTGTATTGTATATGTATTGATCTTGGCGCACAAGGCCATTGGGCGACACGCGCCACTTTCCTTATCATAATAAAAAAAAATTAAAAAATTAAAAATTTGAGCGGTCAGCACGATGCACGATGAACGATGTTATAGTAATTTTAAGCGATATGTTCGTACAGGATTTCTACTGAATATCTAGAAAGATGTGTAAAAAATATCGATTTGTGCCTTAGGATGACTTCTATTGGCATTCATCATTACACATTAACACACAGAATTTGTGCTGTCATTGTCTTCCGGGATTAGCCCAGAGACAAACTATAGCAGCTGTTAAAAATTGAGAAGGGTTGAAGCTTTGAAATAATCTAATTGAGACTCATACCCGAACCGAAAATGTACATTCAATCCTACAGATTTCCTAATAGGTACGAAATTTAAATTATCATGAAAGCGCACCGACGTCACTTTGAATAGAGCAATGATTGGACCCAATAACGGTCGCGTATACAGTGGCCAATAATGCGATTGCAAACCCTTAATACAACATGGACCACGAAAGGCCATGCACGATCGTGGTCTCGTTCCATACGTGGGTGGACCATTGGTTTCTGATTAAAACTAGCATAGGCCTACTTGTTGCTGCCGGCAAACCTCACACGTCTCGGCATTTGAGCTATACTTCGGTCTTGTATGCGTCTATTTGAGTATACTATACATGTACAGGTTTAGTCAGCTCATTCATATTCCGCGCATTGATATATCTTTCAAGGTTGAGTCGTCTCGGCTTTCACCAAGGAAACAGCAATCAATCGAGAACTTCTTATTGCCGTTCACAACGACCTTCTCAAGGACAGAATAACAGAACGTTTGCGACTAGGTAGTTGACAGGATATTATTCACAAAAAAGAGTGTTTTAATTAAAATCAACCGTGTTAGTAAGCACACGATGATAAGATCACATAGCAACATAGTCTTAATGCCGAATTAATTCCCTGTTGATGCTAATGGTGACATGTACCTGCTCGAAATGTCATATTGTATATATGAGATGATAGCTTATACTTACTCAATATATTCTGCGGAAGGTCTCCGTCACGCATTCTATACAGAAGTATCTCTGAAGAGTGTAGTGGACGCGATGGCGGACGATCAATAGATATTGTAAATAACATCAGTACAGATTTAACGTCCGGCGTTAGTTTATTGAGAATTAGAACTTTCACTAGCTTTCATAGATCTGCTCCTTCATCAGGTGAAGTTGGAATGAATCGTAATACGTAATTCTAATTCTCAATAAACTAAGGCTAGACATTAAATCGGTGGTGGACTTTTTTACAAGAAGTATCTCTGACATTTTTTCGATCTTCGGGGAATTCAGGAAGTCTATTGCAGTAATACTAGCCTCAATGCGATTCTTTCAAGACTTTTCCCACAATTTCTCTGCTCAATTTATACCAGGGAGTGTTAGTGCGATTTCTCTAACAACAAAGTCTGATGCATTCGATGTGGATCAATGTTGGATCTAATTCGCCTCTTCCGCCATCGCAGTATTCGATGCCCGCAGCTATCGCCCTTGTGCCGCATCCCACCTCATTTACCCAGGCTTCGGACTGGGGCTATGCAACAGAGATACCAAGACCTTCCTTTGCAGGAAGCAGATGATGCGGTAACAAGTCGGGGTGAGCAGGTTCTGGATATCATAGTCTCCCGACCTCATTATAAACCGCCTATCTAAATCTCGCTAAGCATCGGCGCTCTATTTCAATACGTGTCACGAACGTAAAGCAAAAACATAATCGCATGTAGGCATCCATCTAGCATCCTCCCATGTATACAGTCCGCCAGCCAAGTGCCCAAGCGCAAACCCGACGTCCACTTATCGTCGATCCACTCTGCTACACCGCTGTAGGTATCCAGGAGCGAGAGTGCAGCACACCAGCAGGAACAATTAGGCGTCGTGATTTCAGTCTTGGCGGTCTTTGTTCGCGTGGTCTGTTGAAGAGATTGTAGAACGGGTGTGATTCATCGCACAGCGCCTTAAGACTGATGTAAGCCATCTATGATAGACCGCCTTGGACTTTGAAAATCCGCGAAATATCGTTTTCGTTATCCTTTTAGCTACTGTAAGTATTTAAGCCCCAAATGAAGCCAAAGGGCATTTTCGTTTTGTAGGACGCGGCCTGGACTTTTCCCGGTGCTTTTAGCTTCTACGACCAACGTACAATAAGAAAATGTTTGGGTTTTAATTGTACGTACGGCTGGTAACGAGATAAATTTGATATAAATCTTCTGCTGGTCCTCATTTAACTGCATTGCCCAATTTATAATCGTCTATTTCGTATATCTTTTTTATTATTTTATTTTTTAATTTTTGGAAATTATGGTGTTTTCTACCTACTAAGGTCATATATGACAGGTCGATGCTCACGGTATACGTGTCAATACCTCCGGTTTATATCCCGGATCAATCACTGCTCTCCGCACTTCCTCGATACCGACTGCCAAACAGGGAATGAGCGGATATCAATTTTAAAGTCTTCGATTTGACTCGGTCGGGAATCGAACCCTTAAACTCCCGATCAAAAGGCGGACAGTCTTGGTAGTGTATACATTACTCTGGCAAAACGATCTTTGCACGGTCGCATACATATGTTGTTACTGAAGTTGCATGCAGTTGTATGACCTTGAATTCATAATAAGGACTGGGTTTATATCGTAAAGCAATTCAACCAACGAGATCCTTATTGTATTCAAAGTTGCAAATCAAACCGGAAGTATTTCAATATGTATTAGATTTCGCGTCTCTATGAAACGACATTGCAGATAAACTTACGATAATTTCTCTCGAAAGCAGTGCGAGTGCGTGTGACTCATGAGGTAACATGAAGCTCCGGAATTATTTGAGTGTGATATGGATGTATCTTGCTTTTGAAGGTTAGTATAACTACATTTGTAAGTCTAGTTGTAATTAGAATCTAATACTGCTACGAATTGCTAGCATATCAATTTAAATTCTACGTTTGATTCATATAGATCAATATTGCGTCTGGCAAGACTCCCTCTCTCTAGATAGTTTGAAATTTTATTTACCTCAGCCAAATAGTCGAAACACAACTTGTACAGCTTCCTGACACGTAATGGCGAGGGGGGTATTAGTAGCCTCATTCGGCTCATTCCCTTTTTGCTAGCCTTTTTGTTCATTTTTCTATTTATCTGCTGCTTTTTAGACACAAATATGTGAACAGTGCGGCTGTACCATATATATATATATATATATCATATACAACAAAATTAAGGTCGAAATGTCTCGAGATTTTGATCATATGTGTAATGAGCACGACCAAATATTATTATTACTATATAGAAGAATTTCAGTGGCGCTTATCACCGGGTGGCCTTTTCCACTACGAACAAGACAGGCTGGGGCAGATACATGAATATAGTAATCGTGATACTTAATACAGGAATACAGTAATCGTGTCAACACCTCCTGCTTATAGTCCGGATAAATATTACAATCACGGCTCTCCGCACTTCTCCGATACCGACTGCCAGGCAGGGAAGGAACGGATACCAATTTTAAAGTCTTCGATGTGACTCGGTCGGGAATCGAACCCGGATCCTCCCGATCAGAAGGCGGACAGTCTAACCACTCGGCCAACTGAACGGTACCAATTAAAATGTAGTCTTTTTGCATTTGAATTTGAATTGCAATAACTAATTTCAGCTACATTGGCAAGACGATGCGATAAAAGACCATCCCAAATTGCACCGGGCAGAAGGTGCCGCAAGACGTGCGTTGACAACACCGAATGCAAGGCTGCGCAAAAAACGTGTAACTGCGACGGTGAATGCGGAATGTCATGCTATAACCCAGGTATTTTATAACTGCATCTATATTATAATGGGGGTTGGAGCTCGTTGACTTGATTCAAGAAACTTAGGCCTTTGGACTACTAAACAATACGAAGCTGTTGAGGTCATACTAACGGCCGATATTCAGAAAAGCGCTCCTCGATAGGTTCTAACTATTGCTGATTCTAGGGAAAAGACGACAAACTGTTTCATCCTGTACCGCTGGTGTTGCTGCGCAATTGTGCCGTGAGCTGGTGAAGAATATATTCTGAATGTAGCCCTTCATCTACTCTATAGTGCAGATTTGCGGCATGCGCGAAACGCGAGCAGGCATTATTACGTATGAATGGCTGCTTCCACAGTCATTGAATCCTAATATCCTAGTACCTCCCTGCCATTTAAAGGCATACTCTCTGTCTATCATAATGAAATGGGACACGATGTGATAACTTATTAGACTTCTCGTGAGGGAAGTTTTAAGTTTTAATTCAACCACCATTAATAATATTTATTATTATTCAAGATTATATTTCTGTTCGGTATACGTCCGCGTCCCACACGACAGATCGCAAATGAATGAAAATTAGAATAGTTGCTTATCTTTTAAAGCACCGTTGGATTCATACCCTACCTTAAATATTTGGTTAAATAAACCCTTTAGGGTAAATGAGCTTTTCCACGAACACCATCATGGATGCTGCATGAGCAATCGTGTCTTGACTATTCTACGGCGGTAGCTTAAATTAAAATTTCAAAAGACCTACAGAGAGGGAGTATTGCAAGACGCGACATTGGCCCATATGACTCATGCGTAGAATTTGTGACTAGCGAGAGTATCAGAAAGTTGTTATAATTGTCGCGCTAAGTAAACTTGAAACGAACTATAGACCCAAATGCTGTATAGCGTATATATTCGCGATTCTCGCGATTGCGAAATTCGAAGACGATTAACACGAGAAGTTATTGGTAGCCGGTAACGACCGTATTGTAAATTTTATCTGTATGGGTCTGGAAGAACTGTAAATTATTGTAAGCGTTGGTTTCCCTGCATATTGAACTAATCTAATGTCAGGAAAACACTAATGATGCACTATTGCACTAATGCATGCTACGAGATATCGTCAATACAACAAGATACGCCACGATTACATCTGTTTCCGTTTGAGCGCGCAATTAAAACAGGCATACATTGGTTGTCTAAGGCCGTCTCTGCTATAAGTGTGTTTGACTTCTCTTATACCGGTAATACGAATGCGTTTTGGGTGGGGTGTTATTCTGTTATATACTGTAAGACCTACCATGGCCTACTTTAGTCTAAAGTCTAAAGTATAAAGTAGGCCATGGCCCTACAAATGTATTAGAGCTTTACCACAGTTTGTGTGAGGTATGCCTACAATATAACAAAGCCTATAAGCTCTTGCGATACCCGATATCGGTACGTTTTGTATATTTTCGAATTTCAGTCACACGGGAAGTTATGCAATCTCGTTGCTACGAGTCTAGTATTGGTAAAGCAACTGAAAAGGATAAGTTTTTGATTTACTGTAATTTTATGAAAGATGGTCTAGTAGTCGTTCATACTTTGAGTTTCATACGTCAGAGCACACAGAGGAACTTATTAGCGCAGATTTAGCTGAGATTACATCCACCAATTTTCTCATTAGGTCTCTGTGAGTATTTCCAACCGAATTTTTTTGTGCGCTCTGACATTTGAATATGTCAACGAATACTTAGCTGTTTTACATGAAATTAAGAGCAAAATTCATCATCAGAATATCTTTAAGTTGTGGTACTAGCTACTAGGACACTGGTACGCACCATAACAGCGCCAGTTTTCGACATTTCTAAGCGGAATCAACCTTTCAAGCGTTGTGACGTAACTTATGTGAGGCTGTATTGAACTGAGAGCAAGTCGATCTCCTTGATTGAGAGCATGACACAACGGCAACGCTCAGAATATAGACAAACAGTGCAGTGAGGAACGGAAACCTATCAAACGTAGAGTTTTCTAATTAATTGGCTCATATATAATGATTACAAATACTGTAGGTGACACGGCATCGAAGAAACATTCAGAACGTAGATCGGGCGGTGACCTCTAGTTAGTAAGGCCTACACGTCGTAATATTGTTCGCCCACGTTTGACCCCTTCTGAATTTCTACGGATAGAATTCACGCCGCTTCGGATGCGGTGCATGTCGTACAAAACGTGATTCATTCTGTTTTCGTAAACAGAAGCTGTTTGTAGCGAGCCTGAGACAATTCCGCATGGAAGTGTATCAAGAAGCGGCCTCAAAATGCAAAGCGTGGCAACGTACTCATGCATCGCTGGATACGTATTAAAAGGAACTCGCAAACGAACATGCAGAGCTGACAAGAAGTGGTACCCGAAAATTCCTCGATGTAAAAGTGAGTCTACTTCAAACCATTATAAAATATCAGATATGGTCTGCAGTAATATTATGATGACGTCATGAAAGGAGCTGATGGGGGCGAACAATAAATAAGGTAAAGAATATTCACCAACCTATTGAAAATTAAATACACCTGTAGTTTGCCCAATCACCTATTTACGTTCGGCTCACGTATCGCAGGAGGCTACGATTCCGCATGACCTTTGGTGACCCTTGTGTCGCTGCGGGTATGCTAACGCAACATTAGCCTTGTACACACGTCGTGTTTGGGCATTATACGGTGGCCCTACTCAGGTCATACCTGTCCCACATGACTGCAAAAAGACCTGGGTGGGCCATGTGACAAATAGATAGGCCTGTGTGTTCCAGGTAATGCCCTAACAAGGCCATAACGTGGGCGTTCCATACGCAAGCCTTGGCAACACCACACGCAACACGTGTGACACGTACGGACCCTGGCATTTTTCCAATAGGGGGGTATGCAAATGCAACATTCGCCTGTGTACGCGTGATCGTGTTTGAGCCATTTACGATCTTAGTCAGGAAATACCAGGCCCACATGCCTCCGAAAGGGCATCGGCCGTCTTTAGCTAATATACATCGGCCGGCTAATGCCGTAGCAAGGCCATATGTTGGCCATATAACGTGTGGCGATCCATACGTAAGCCGACGTAACCCCACAAGTGAGCGACGTACGGACTCTCGCATTTTTCTGCCTAGGTGAAGACTAAGGGTCAACCGATTATCAAGTTCGATATTTGTATTTTTGCGATTATTGGTATCGGCAGTTAGTCTAGTAAGGAAGTCAATATTAAATATCGGCCTCAATAATTAAACGATAATCGGCCTAATATCGAATTTGGGCTGGAAGCCGGTATTCATGATTTAATCGATATCGGCCATCAGTCATGTGAAAGGCCGATTATCGTATCGGTATTGAAAAAACCAATATCAGCCGATCTCAAGTGGACACCGCTGCCCTCTTAACAGGTGAGGAAGAGAGGATAATCCGATCCATGCTTTGAGTTAATCCAAGTTTTAATCCAAGTTAACCTTTAAGCCTCATCGTGCATTGACTTGTGACGACTTTGTAAATGAACATCCATCGGACGTCTATCTAAAATCCCAATTCGTCACCTGATGAAGGAGCGGACCTCTGAAAGCTTGCAAATGATATAATTCTCAATTTAACAATCTGTGGTGAATCTTCTTTTCGAAATACTATGAATCTATCCATGTTTCCATTTCAGAGGGTTGTATCAGGCCTTCCCGAATCGCCTATGCTTATCTGCCATCCTTTCGGGAATCATTTCCCGTGAATAAAACTGTTCAGTATAAATGTAGGGCAGGTGAGTGTCAGTGAACAAATTACTTTTTCTTTCGTTTTGCACTGCTGTTATTTCGTCGGACTACACGTCAGTATAGCCACACACATATTTGAAATGCAATCGCTGCATGATTTACGAAATCTGTGCCGATGGAGTTTTGTTTATGATATGATGAGTTTTTCAAATTAGCATATGCCTAATAATTATTTGACTTGCTGGTCCTGACAAGAATTCGCAAAATCGGGCGTGCCTGCTTTGCGACATTATTGACCACTAATGCTTTCTTGCCTAGAATGTATCATAGTTTTGGGTATGGGCTCTTTTTAATGTGATATGCTCTTCCGAATGCTGAATTAGCCGAATTTTCGCTGCTACTCTATACTATTACAGTCAGTGTTTCCACTCTGCCCTCACAGAAAAGAATGAGATTTCAAGATTGAAAAATACTAAAAAACACTATAGCAAAAACGCTAATTTTGAACTTTTTTGTACTGAAGCGACGATGAATGACCTTAAACTGTGGAAAATAAAGGGAGAGGGTTGCGCGCCGGATGTTATCTTATAACTCAACCGCTTAGTACCTTTTCAAGCGATCTTCGCCTCGGAATTTTGCTGATATTCTGTCTTGCTCGGTGCTGGGCTACAGAAATGATCAGAATTTTCCTGAAAATACTGAGATTACGACCGATATTTGTACTTTTGCGATTATCGGTATCGGCCGTTAGTCGAGTAAGAAAGTCGAAATTCAATAGTCACCCGAAAATCGGCAAAAAGTCGATAATTGACCGATTATCGAGGCCAAGATTCACGAATTTTCGATTATCGATATCGGCCATCAGTCATGCGAGATGTCGATTACCGTATCGGCTTTGAAAATGCTAATATCGGTCGATCTCTGATCTAGTGTGGCTGATCTCAAAAGCATGATGCTATATGTAGACTTGTGGAATTTGCTCAATCAGTCTATAGTATTAAATCTAGTTTATATCGTAATATTTTGCTTTTATCTGTTGATATTCTATTCTGACTGGTGAATAAATAACAACAAACAAACAAGTAGTATCATCTTAATTCAAAAGGATATTATACGAATGCGGATCGAGCAATCAAATGCATGAAATCAGGAAAATGGACAATAGCAAACTTCATATGCCGACAAAAGACATGCCGTCCTCTCATTCCGAGTGATTCAAACGGTCATATAGTCTATTCGTCACGTGAATATTACGGTTCGATAGCTACACTTCAGTGCGATCCAGGCAAGTAAAATTATGCTATGGTTAGCCCAGTTTTATTTTGGGAAACCTTATATAATACGTGACACCGCATCAATCACTGGACTTTTGGGCGGGATTCGTAAATCTGCATTTTAGCACGCCAGTAGTATCAGTACTTATACGTATCTTTATAGCCATTTACGGTCGATGCAATATTCTTCTCATCGAAAGTTATTCACTGACATTATGCAACAGTGATCTAGGCTACCGTTGACGTATATCTACATATTATGACCTTTCACCTTTTACGTACTGAGACGACAATTCTCAGTTCTACTGTATGGCCTTCAAGTGCTGGACACTAACGAAGCCATTCACGGCCAAATCTCGTACCCTAATTACAGTAATTGTGGCGGTACCCGTTAGATGCAGCACTCAGCGTTGACCTTGTGGTGTTGGATGATATGCAGCAAGTCCAGTACAAGTCTGCAATTACTTGAGTTAGTTAGTAAGTTCTGCGACTCAATTAAACTGATAAACTGTATGCCTCTATCCTGTCTGGCTGTCTAGTCCAGTTTATTGATGAAGGAGCGGAGATCCGAATGCTCGTGAATTCTATATAAATGAAACAGCCTGTTTGTCTGTCTGTCGCACGAATCAGCTTTTCTATAACTGAAGCTATCACCATAAGATTTTACAGGGATGTAGGGATGGACGTTATGCGAGCGACCAGATGGTTTAATATTGCTTCCGGCATGTATTTCGTAAGTTATACATCGCCCAAAGCCGCTATTTCTACGTTTCGATACGCCAAAATCAAATATGCACTTTCTAGATCGCTTTCTAGATCGCTTCTGCCAACTAGCGGAACAATTTCTTCACTACTTCTGGTCGCGTAGGGTAGCCTGGCTACAACGTTCTGCTTACGTACTGTCCTTCGGTTCGGCGTCTTAGATATACTTCATACGAGTTAAGATAATTTTTATAAGAAATGAATCGGGGAGCTATTTTCCTCCGTCAAGAGAAGAGAGGGAAGCATCTCTCTCTCTTCGCATTGGGCTACAATGTCTTATGTTGTATGCCCCGAGTGAAACCGGGATAGCCAGCTAGTATTCCAATAAACTGGACTGGACAGTATCTGTTGTTACATATATCTACTACTATTTGGAATGTCCACCATCGGCTCCAATATTTATAGTATTTTTTTGACTGATTTACCTCTGGATATACCTGTTTATGTTCAATATGTAGCTAATATTCATATCTGACTTCTGCTGCCAAATCAGTGAGATTTTAGAAAAGTAATACGTAGTGGCGCCATAATTCAGTTGGTTAAGAGGTTAGTTAGACTGTCCGCCTTCTGATCGGTAAGTTCCGCTTAGATTCCCGACCGAGTCAAACCAAAATCATTAAAATTGGTGTCCGCCCTTCTATAGGCCTATTTGGCAGTCAGTATTGGGGGAGTAGGCCAACTGAGAGTTGTGGTGGGGTTAGTGATAAACCGGAAGTATTAACACGTCTACCGTAACTGTTGACATAACGTTCATGACCTTAGTAGTTTAAACGCCATGAATCCAAAAGAAACAATGACTCATACCTGATGCCGGAAATACAAGGATTTCCGGGCCTTAGTGTTCCGTGTTGTTACAGGCTTCTACCTTGAACACATAGGCCACCGTCAAATATGCACCAGTGGACGAACGAACTCACAAATCGGTTCCTGGTCGGGTCCTTCCCTTGGGCACTGTCTAAGTAAGTCTCACGAGTACTGAAATATTTTCTGGCGTATTGGTATAAGTTTATCAGACGAAGGATCAGGCTCATTTTCATAGCCTGATGTAGGCTTACCGTGTCGAGGAAGGCTTGATACGATCACCATCAACATTTTTCATTCAAGGTCGCCATTTCTCGGTCTTGTTTGAAAAATGAGTGTTTTTTATTCTTCGCAGTTCGCACTAATCCAAGCCAAAAATTCGAACAACCCCTTTGTCCGGGCCATTTTAATTCGAGCAAAACTAGGTCGAGAATGGTGTGTGCAGCAAGGCTTGACGACCCGCGTAACAATGACATTTACAACCTCTTGGACTAGTTTTGGATGGGACCTGATCTTCTTTATGTCATGCTTTTCGCCGTAATTTCCCACTGCATACGAGAAATTCTGCCAGATTAATGCACCATATAAATAGAATGCCATGCTGTCTATCAAAATCAACACGAAATCTCGTCAAAAATCCCTTATTCAATGCCCAAACTAACGCGATACAGACATGAAAATCTTGTCATTTACATTTTGGAAAATTATCTCACATATAGTATCACCGTCCGTGTGGAGGAAAGAACTTAGTGTATTGTATATGGCTGATTCAACGTGCCCGACACGAACTTCTTATAAAGTGTGAAGCCTCACCAAGCAATTGCGAGCATCGATAGATCGCACACGCTTTTGTTCAACGCCAGCCGTTATACAGGGCATTACCTCGCCCATGTATATATTTTTCAGACCCTTTCGCACTCATGTGGGCCAGGTAAGACCTGCATAAGGCCGGAAATGGCCATACACTGCGCCATAAACAGGGGCTAATGTTGAGCTTACATACTCGACACACGAGCCATCCAAGGCCATGTGCATTTGTAGCCTCGCGGCATACGTTGGCCGAACGTAAAATCTTATTCGAGGATAGAAACACAAACCGTTGCTTCGATCGGTCACCATGTAAACCGGGTAATCGTGCAGATTGTGGCCGAAGGTGCACTCGGTGTAATTCAAGTCGCACCCGATTAAAATTCGCTGTGGCCATTCATGTCAATAAAGAAAACCGGTGCCTCTCCACCACCATGAGCAACAGCAAAGCTTCACCGCCGTAGCAAACTTACCTGACATCTGATTAATTGAATGATTGATCGATTTATGTTATATGTTATTTGCAGGAAAACAATGCCCTCCTCCTCTGATTCCGCGAAACGGCCGATTCGTGTATGAATCACTAAGTACTAGAAATGAATATGATACAAAGATTAGGTACTCATGTGATGTCGGTTTTCGACTTGAAGGGAATGTCAGCACAACATGTGACTACACTGGTAGCTGGGACGATCCACCTATCTGTATTGGTGAGTCTTCATTACGCATCTACTTGATATCTCGTTGATCCCATAGTACGTAGCACAAGTTGTACCCGTGATTGTAGCCGTGATTGTAATAGTGATCCGTGCTAAATAAAAAGCACAAGTTGTGGGGTTGGCGAACATTTTCATGTTCGAATACAATTTGATTACCTTTTTGGATTGACTGGAATATTGAGTAGTAAATATAATGTAGTCCCTTCGAATAACTGCGTATCCGGATAATTTTCCACATGATTAGGCTGAAATCAAATCGAATAGTTAAAAAAAACACAAGTCATTTACAGACTTACAGTAGACTACGACTTTCAGCGACATGACAGACAGCGACTGCCCTGCAGTTCAACGCCTGTCTGCGTGGGTTAGGCCATTGTCGGGTGGAAATTGACCTACAGCGTCATACTACTGACGCTTATACGGCAAATGCTCAGTCGTATCTTTTTGAATAGAAGACAAATGAGTCACAAGTATTCGGTCCGTATAAATTTGCTTCCGAATCGAAAACCTTAGGAGACTCTTCTGGCGGGATGATTCGAATCACCTGATATCGGATATCTGGCGATCCGGATTACTGGATTAGAGTGAATCAGCCAATCTGGAACGTTTAGAATTTTAGAAACGGCAATCTCCCGGGCACAACTATTGTCAATTCTGTTCTTAATTAAGAAATGTGCATCGGATTCCATCGTTATCTGTTCTCCATGTTGATATCTTCGTGCTTTTGTTCGGGATTTTATTTCTTCGGATTGGACGTCAGGGCAGCCGCAAAGCAGCCACTGTTTGGTGGCTTCGTCCAGGTTCTTCAGACCAGTCACTCAATTGGCGGACAGTCTATACCACTCGGCCAACTGAACTGTTGAAGCCTTGTAATCTAAGATAGTGATGAATATTGCAGGATGTCAAAATTATTTTATCACTCTATTATCTGTTATCTGTTTCAGATATCAAATGCCCTCAACCCCCAACCTCCCGGCTGCACGCAACAAGAAGCTGGATTTTATATGAGAGTGGAAATCTATTGCTTCCAAATTCAAATGTACATTATCAATGTAACAAAAATTTCAAAGTGTCTGGCCTTCTAAGAGTTTTTCATTTTGCAACATCAGTTTGTGAATATCAAGAAGCAACAGGAAATAGCGCATGGAATCCCGCTCTCGATACTATTGCATGCGAAGGTACGGACTTTAGATAGAGTGTATGCGTGTATGTAGATATCAATGCCCCAATCTGAAATCTACGCTCGGCCGACGTAAGGTCTTGGGCTAACCTAAGATTGCGCGTGTCCTTGAGTGACCTATGTGTAGCAAAGGGTATGCAAACGCAAAATCGGCCAGAGTACAGGCGCGGCCATAGCTGGCCGACATGAATGCAAAAGGGTATGGGTCGGGCGAAAATTATATACTAGGGCCGGGTGATGCGCCAACAAGCTACGATAACCCCTCAGGTGAACCACGTAGGTACGCTCGCATTTTTCCGACTGGGCCACGTATCCTATCAACGTTGCCTTCAAGTCACTCAATCTTGAGTCAGAAATCAAGCCACCGTAACAGTCCAAGTCGAATCTGAATCTTCGAATATTATAATTAGTCGAGTAGATATTTTAGTATTCTAAAAGTTATGAAAACGAGGTCTTTTATTTTCCTACTTCAAGAAAGGCTTGCTTAATGGACGTTGTCGTTCTCTACCAATATTTCTCACAAACTTCTTGTCTGTGGAATTGTTTTATGAATTCCATGGGGCAAATTTGTTGGAATACTAACTTGACTTTGGCTACTGTATGACTCGCAAAAATTACTTAACGCCAAGCCTAAGTCAAGTCTTTACTTTCATTCCCCATCTCGAAAATGAGTAGAGCCGATGGAAGACGACCAAACAGTAATAGTTGGAATAAGTCACCAAACCTCCTTATAATAGGGTTGCGTTTTTAATCAGCGATGATTTAAATCACTGTTTTTAATCTGTGCTTATCTCCGAATTCGTTTCAATTAACAGATAATATTTTTATTCTTTTTTAAAAAGTGATTTCAGATTTAGTAATGTCTTGTTAATTGGACGACGTTGACAGAAATGTATTTCTTGTGATATCTTCAACGGCTGTTACAGATGAAAATTTCTTCATTTATTGGTTAAATGACGATACATCAATAAATGAACACACTGAAAAATGAGGGTAGCCGTTGCTCATCTTAAGAACAAAGGAGCTGCCCTCCGCCAAAGTGGAAAACGCCCGCGGCAGTAAATGTCACTCTAGGTGTTACAACATGGTTATACTGTTTTGTGAAATATTTGGATCCTAGCGCCTTTAACTGTGTAATTCAAAATCACTGTGTGTAATTTCTCTTTCCAGAAATATTTTGCAATCGTCCGCATGTTGGAATGCATCACAACTTGCATAATAATAAAGAGTCTTGGCGGGTTGGCGAGACGGTTACTGCATCTTGTAAGAAGGGTTACGGATTCTCTCTTGAAAGATTCGTTGACACCGTCACTTGTACGGACTCAGGAGAGTGGCACTCTTCCTTTACACCATGTCAAGGTTTGTCCTAGGATATATCTATAAGCTACGTTAAAGGCACTGGGAAAATTATGATATCTATTAGATCAGGGGTTCTTAAACTAGGGGGCGTGCCCCCCTCGGGGGAAGCGAATGACCTTGTCATTGTTTTCGTAAAGAGGACATAAAGGAAATTAAGATATACAAATAGACGGAAAATTAGGTGTGTTTTAATATAAGTTAAAAATGATGCAATTGCGGCATAATCGTCCCCTACAATTTAAAGGTTCGTGCTCTTTAGCGCCATTGTTCGCGGCCATGAGGGAGAATATTGCTTGTGAAAGTGCATGTGTGCTGCTTAATTTTTATTTGCTTAATATTAGGCGAGGCGCAATTTATAAAGAATAGTGTCAAGAGGTGCGCGGCTTAAAAAGTTTAACATCCCGTGTATTAGATGGATGAGAAGTGTAGAAAACACGCTATCCTAAAATACGAACGAAGGACGGAAGAACGTTGTTTAGTTTTGTCCTTGATTTTTGCTGCAGACTCACAGGATACACACATACACTACAAGTGTATATCATGCGAGCGTCATGATGACGGATAATGAGGCACGAAATGAGCCGGTAGGCTATGGATGTAAAGCACCACCCCTCTGCTCTATCCTCAATGCACTAGCCGTCTAGCGAGGATCCTACAGACACCATTAATAGCAGCAGTCAAAAACGCTATAGATTGAAAATTACAACGACAATCCTTTGGAATTCATAGTTTGGTCACAACCATTACCCCTTGCTTTGAGTGAGTAGGCCTATGATATGTTAATACAATTTTGCGCTGAGAATTTGGGCGCTCTACACTTAAACACGCTTACCTATCTTGCCTACCCCGAATAAACCCCTGTAGGGCGAAAAAGTACATAGACCCAGAATTTGTCCCCACAATGGCTACTTCATCATTGAATTGTGTAATTATAACTAAGCTTCCATTCTCATATTTTTCCATCACACCACAAATGCATTGTTTGACTTCAGATATTCGATGTCCTGAACCAAAACTTACAATTACCAACGGCAAAAGAGACAGTAAAAGCGACACAGACGTTACATATAGATGCGATGAAAACTATCAGATTTATGCCAGCAATCGTGTCACGACGAAGACGGTGAAATGTATTCGATACTACGGCTTCAGGAGAAGTGAATGGGCCCTCAATTTGAATGGCATAGGGTGTGAACGTAAGTGCATTTTGTCATTTTGTCTGCATGTTCTTATGGCAATTATCCCTAACATTGCTTAGAGTATTATCCTATTGTGAAAAGTGGTGTGGAGCCGATGGCAGATGATCCAAATAGTAATAGATAACTTGTGAATTATATTGCAATAAACTGGACTGGACATTAAATCTGTGGTGACTTATTCTATCTATCACCATTTATCTTGTTGGAAATTATAACATTCACAAACTTCCATCTTCACCTGATCCAAAAGCTTGTGAAAGTTCTCAAGTGTCAGTAAATCAAGGCTCGGGGTTAGAAAGAAGATGATCATAGACGTACTAATACTTTTTTTAGGTATTATTTGCCTTAATCCGCCACAAAACTGGCATATGGAAGCTTACCGAATTGTTCGGTACAGGAAGTGGCGAACGTGGCGCTCGGAGGTTATCCAAGATCTACAACTTAGTGAACGTGGTTAGTATGCATGGGTATATTCGCTACTACCCGTGACGACTTCGCTAAAGAGATTCGTAGGATTTGGGTTGTGATAGTCACCCGGGCTATAAAGCGACACGCGAAGCATTGACCAGGCATACATGACCTTGGTAGTTGAAAACACCATAGATGCAAACAACAAATGATTGCCATGATTGGTATATCCTATAGGGATGAAAAAGCATATAAAGCATATAGCCTGGTAATGGGATATATTCTCAGTCGACAGATGCGAAATCGTGTATAATATACGTGTCGATACGTCGGTATATCTCGGATAACTGTCATGACCACAGCCTTCCGAACTCCCCTAATACCAACTCCCAAGTAGAGAAGAAACGGATTCCAACTTTAAAGTCATTGGTTTGAATCGGTCGGGAATCAGATCCGAGGTCTTCTGATAAATTCACAGTGCCAACTGAGTCTGCGCATTAGGTTAAAGCTGTTGCGGCTGTGCAAAGGCAGAAGTCTTCCATTTATCCGGAAGATCGTTTCGATAGCCTCGGGGTGGTTAGTGTAGTAGTGTAGCCCGAATAGGTAGGTGTTATGTCAAGCAATGGCGTGAGTCGCAGATGGCTGCAGTGCTGCAGGAGGGTGAATCAATTCGACAGTGCAAGGTTCGAAAATGAAGAAATGTATTTTTACTGAAGGGTATGCTGGTCTACAGACGATTTTTCGATGCGCTAAAGGATACGAATTTGATTACACAACTTCCAAAGATTTGGCTGCACAGTGCTTGGCGACAGGACGGTGGGAAAATTCTCTGAAACCATGTGTCGAAGGTCGGTAAAAAAGAAGATATCCGATATTTTTCAAAATTAAAGCCAGGAGCATTCGTGTCATGCGACACACGGTCAGCTAAGTTTGCGACCCGCAGAAATATTCGGTAATTCCGCATATTCCGCGGTTCACTTGGTCAGCCCATCAATGTCACACGACGTTGTCAACAATGCGACCACACACTAATTGGCAATTTCCCGTGGCACGCTTTATCCGACGACATACCGCGCTGTGTGGCATGCGAAATAATCAAATTGGATGTCTGTCTACCTCCTATAGAGGTGGGGGATGTAATTATGCGAGCCTATTCTTCGACCCCTGCAGCATGTGGCAGTAGGAGCTAAGTATTTGCCTTGTGCTCGGAGACAAAAGTAGTGACAACTAATGCAACGGCTATTGTCGCTGACGGTAATATTGTGGGCAGCGCATTTTTAGCTGGTGGTGTGCCGCGGGATTTTTAAAATCAGTGCATTGACGATAGTGCGATTTCGAAATCCAACTGGCTCCTTAGGCGTCCTTTGTCCAGCCAGCAAATGCACATTATGCTCGCATGATATTCATATGCCTTAGCAGTGGGTGGGTGTATCCTATGAGTTTACTAGCGCGCAGAACAAATTAAGAATGTGTTCGTTTTATTACTGCGAAACCAATGTGCCTCGGTTCAACAAAGTTGGAAAACACTGTATGTACATACGTATCCCTTCTCGTAAAGATTCACTTTCTATGTATCTCA
This sequence comes from Botrylloides violaceus, assembly GCA_030412335.1. Taxonomy (NCBI): domain Eukaryota; kingdom Metazoa; phylum Chordata; class Ascidiacea; order Stolidobranchia; family Styelidae; genus Botrylloides; species Botrylloides violaceus. The sequence goes on along the minus strand of JASFYC010000196.1, from coordinate 8,613 downwards.
GATATCAAATGCCCCGAGCCACCTGTGAGAATTACGAATGGAAACAGACAGACACTCTTCTCTGGGCCTGTATATCCCGAATCAGTTGCTACTTATCGATGTCATAGCGGCTATGGAATATCACTTGGTAATACTTATACTGGAGAGGCAAATATAGCATGTACAAAGAACATTGAACGTCTTGGAAGCACGTGGAAACCTTTGCCGATTCTAATTGACTGTCGAGGTGTGTTACTCATGTTCTTTGTCATGCTTGTGCTGTTATAAATATAGGCCTACAGGAGCCTGCCGGGCACTTCTTGAATTTTATGTACGGCAGAACAGCGAAGAGCATTGCACCCGAGTAGAAATACCGGTGGAATTGCCACAGCAAAGTTTCTGCCTAGACACTTTGCCTATTTCGGAATTTGAAAATTTTCGTCACCTGCAAGATGTGTTGGGCCTGGCTGTCAGGGACGGAAAATAGTCTATGAGTGAAATGCCGTTCCAGCCGGAGAAGAGAGGAATATTTTACCCGTATCGGTGTTTCCAAAGCAACTGTCCTTCAATGGCAGCCGGTAGAACTACCCCGCAAAGTCACTTAGCCATTTATGCGAATGTTGGAATCTGAAAAATGATTTCGTCACCGGCAAGATGTATCGAGGTTTCCAAAGCAAAAGTGCGTAAGAGTATTCGTTACGTAGGGTTTTTTAGATTAAAGGGGCACTGCGCTCTAAATATGCTGCTGGCTCAAAACGAAGATAAAGTATTAAAATAAAGTGTGGCGGTGGTCATATTACCCAAAGAGTTACGGTATTCGCGAATTCATCGACACAAGTTCATATCCCGCCAGAGGGATCACCTCGCATCGCACTCGACACTCTGCGGCTGGAGATGGCTGCCTCGTAAACAAAGCCTCGCGTTCGTGCCACGTCCACCACAGTCGGCAAACAACCGAACTCCTGCGACGCGTTGTTGCTGCGCTGGTAGTTAAGCTTTGCTGTCGGTCGGTATCAAAGTAGATTTACGTTCATAGTCTGCGTAGGAAACGAATAGTGGAGATAACTGTAACATGTCGGTTAAGGTACCACTGCGAGTGCACGCTGGTGTCAGGTGAGATTGGCCTACCGTTACACTACTGCACCCACGATGTTACCGTAGCCGCTTACATGCAAAATACAACGCGGGTACCGAACCATAATTTCACGGTACTGTGGCTTGCCTGCTTTTACGAGAGTACGGTTACTCTAAAGATGTAGGAGCTCAAATTAAGAGTACTTGTGTCAGCAGTTCAGCACCTTTTCCGAATCCTAAGCCAGGCGTCCAGCATGATGCACCCCACTAACTTCCTAACTAGACTTCCAACTTTCCTTGGACGATCCATTCCAGAACGTGGCGATATGCCACCAAACGGTACTGCCTGAATGAAAAATATTCAAAGAGTTATTTGAACCGAGTGTTCAGATGAATGGAACGCAATCCCCGGTTCCGAGCTAGAGAGAGTCGGTAGCAAGGCGATCTTAATTATTATGATTTCCTTGGTCGGGAGGGTTGTGTCGTGGAGGGTAGGCCATGGCCTACTACTACAGGGTAGGCTATCCCGCGGGAAAACTATTGTAAAATCACCCTGAATCCCAACATGGGCAAATATGCCAACCTTTCAGAATTCGAAATTTTCTGTTTTAGATATGAAGTGTATTCATCCACCGAAGTTACAAAAAAACGCTATACAAATCTCGGTTACGTACGCGAGTGGAGGATTGCTGCTTCCAGAATCAGTGGTTCACTACCAATGCATCGAACCGAACTACAAATTTTCCGGGAGTCATTCGATTTTCCGTGATAAAAGAGCGACATGTCAGTATCGATCGACAAGTGGAGACAGCGCGTGGGATCCTCCTCTTGATGGCATATCATGCGAAGGTATATACTCTTCTTTTAACAATGTTTTCCCTATTTGTCAGTGATCACAGCGGACCGCGTATGATTTGGCATTGTATTGTATTGTATGGGTAATGTTATTTTCAGTAGCGCTTTTCACCGACGGGTGTTGTGCGCTACGGACAAAAAAAAAGCGGTTTGACAAAGTAATCGCAGACACGTAAATTAAATAAATTTAAGTAAAGTAAATTTAAGTAAATTTAAGGATCAGCTTACATGCAGAAACAAAATCGGAAGTTGCAGTTGACAGTTGTGGTATGGTCAACGGGGTATTTAACGAAAATCTACATTTAACTCAGTGCATGCCATTACGAGTGCTTGCCTTTGGGGGTAAACTAATCGCAGAACATACGAAATTGTGGGTTTGGCAATGGTTTCAACGCCTAGCTGCATTTCTTCTCTAATACCTTCGCAAGGGGCCAGTGATTAGGACCGATCGTAACCGGGGAACTCAGACCGTACTACCCAGTGTGACTGGGAGGATATAATTTCGGCGGTAAGGATACGTTGGATATCATCATATGTTATACCACCAATCTGGGCTATTCATAGAACGCCTCGGGGTCTGCATAGAAGCTGCCTCTGTCAGAATTCGTACTCCTAAGTAAACGGACGGCCACAGGCAACCACCCAATCAACTGATCTTAGTCATCCTCTATAGTGCATCATATTAGTATTCCTTCTAATTTGACATTCACGACACGTCTTCATTCAGAAATACGTTGCTCTCGTCCACCAAAATTCAACAACCAAGGGATAGTCCAGAATAAGGTGTCTTGGCGTATTGGAGAGATGGCAAACGCGTACTGCAAAGAAGGTTATGGATTTTCCCGTGAAAATTTTACAGACACCTTGACATGCACAAACTCTGGAAATTGGAACTCTCGGTTCACGTCATGCCAAGGTTAGCATTTTGTACTTTTGCTTCAAGCTTACCCGGTACGAAATGCATAACGCACCTGTGATAATAACTCTGTTGTTACGGAAACACTGATTCATCTTCGGGTGACGCGAAATGTTTACTCGCTTTCCAACATCTATACAAGCTCAGTTGTTGTACAAAGTGCCCGAACAATAGCTTTGATGCTGGCAGTCCTATTGGTACTTGGTACTGATGTTCAGAGTAGATTTATTCCATGGTATGAATGACTATCGCTTACCTTTGTTCCGTCGCTTCATGTATGGTGGGTCATATCAATACAGCAGTCTACTGCTCTACTGCTCATGGCGTCTAGCCGCAAGACCGTTTCATTGCAAGCCATCATCATAGCTCCAACGAGGAATGTGAAAGCGGTTGCTGTTCTGTCTCTTCCGCTTCCACGCCTCTGCTTCCACGTCCACTAACTTCTTCTTTTTTCGTTCGTCTTTTATTTTGTAAATGTCTTTTTCGCAGACTAGGCGTCAGGGCAGCCGTATAGTAGCCACTGCTTGGTTCAGACCAGTTACGTTACAGGAGTATCCCCGGGCGCATGATTTAGTGGAAGCGGAAGTGGCCGTTTCCGCTTTCACACACAGTAGATCATACCCCGCTTCCACAGAACAAAGAGTGTTTTTAACTCGTACCTCCCATCCTGAGATAAGGCAATAATAGTGGCCAGTAATCACAGAGACGACAAATTGAATTATGCTTTGTGTCTGGGTATGAGTTGTTAGACTTCTTTTTACTCGCGTTTAATAATATTATTTTATTATTATTAATTTTATTATTATTATTAATATGTATTTTGTAAATATTACATTGATTACAGATATCCGATGCCCTCGACCAAGAGATCCCATTCCTAATGGATTTATATACGAGGAAAATCGGGAAAGAGTAGTTTACCAATGCGAGCCAGGCTTTCAATTTCCTGGCGGCAATGCCTCTAAAACCGTAAAATGCCGTCGATTCTATAACTTCAAAAATAGTATTTGGGAAGTCAATCGGGAAACGCTGTCGTGCGAACGTAAGTAAAGTTGAACACAGCACTAAGTACAGTAGTGAGTAAAGTTACTTCCATAGCTATTTTTGAAAAATGTAAACGCCAAGATCATTTCGTTCATCACTCTTCACGCATTTACGACGGAATGAAATAGCGAGTTCGATCAAGTGGAAATTCGAATATATGGAAAAATGTCGTCACAAGCGATGTGAATATTCAGTATAACTGTGGAGAATATACATTTTGATATGACGTCACATTGAACATTGCTTTTTACTTCACGTGAATTGTGGTATCAGTTATCACACGCGGAGATATTTTGGGAAACGCGAGCCACAGATGTTGCGCTCATGATGTTTCGTGTCAACCATTGTGTCTTGGTTGAGTGGTTTGACAATCTGCCTTATGATCGGGAGCTCCCTCACTGATCTTCAGTCACTATCGAGGGGGAGTGTGGAGGGTTGGGGTTATGACAGTAATCCGGTCAAAAAATCGGAAGTATCGATACAAGTAAGTAAGATACTAAGCCTTGACCAGGCGCATATGACCTTAGTAGTTGAAACAATAGGAACAATATCATCGTTGTTACCAATTGAGTTCAATTGCTCCATCTTTCGCATGGCGCTAGTTTTTTGACTAGACGTCAGCGCAGCCACTGTTGTTGGCTTCGTCGAGGCTCTTCCGACTTTAATTGGGTGGTTAGTATATTGTGTATGAATGGATGACAAGGTCTCTGGATTGCTCCCCTGCACCACACTCGCTTGTCTCACTGGGCCCTACACCCCACTTGTGAAAGGTTGACCTGAAGCATCCCACCTCGATTCTGAGTTAATTGAGATGAGTCCACGCAAACGCCACTGTTTGAAGCCGGTTGAAGACGCGTCAGAGGGGTTGGGAAGTATAGAAGTAGAGGTGGAGTCGCGTGACCTTCCATTCCCACTCTGATCTTCTTTTATGGTCGTTCCAGTCTGCTGCACCGCCTTAGGTGTCCAAGACAGCGTGTACAGCAGGCACAAAATTGGTGTCTTCACTTCAGTCTTGGTGGTCTTTACTCGCATAGTCTGGTGACCGCAGACTGTGAAGAAGATGTAATTCATCATAAAATGTCTCTAGTCTGATGTAGTAAGTCCCGATAATTATCTGATGATGGTATATTGCCTGATATTTTCAGCTATAAAGTGCCCCGTTCCGGAGGTGGCTCCTCCACAGAGAATTGCTGGAAACAAAACAGAATGGACCAAAGGGGAAAATGTTTTCGTCTTTTGCGATCCTGGCTATGAACATGAACCAAGCAATACAACTTTGACGTGTCTCTGGAATAGACAATGGGAGTGGGCCAATGCCGAATTTAAATGCTACAAAAGTAATTTGAATATTTCAGGTTGAATACAGCAACCGCATGTGTTTCGGGTCCTGTTCTCAGATTTCCTACCGGCCTCGCACGGTGTGAATCCGGTTCTGTGTTTACAGCAAGCCACCTTTCAACCATCTTCATTTTTAACTTTTGGCATCACCAATAACTTGAAAAAGTAGCCAGCCGACTGTTCCAGATTACAAATTAGAAAGCTCTGCGCTTTTGTTACAGCTGAAAACCGTGTTGATACCAAATTAACACTTGCGGACAAGACGGAAGATGATAGCCAGGGTGAAGGCAGCGGCTTGTCATTAACAAGAGAGGATTCGTCTCTGCGAATGCATTTGAAAGTAAGTTATACTTACGTAGGATGACGACTGCGAAGTTCAAAATCTAACCCGAGCGAAACCAGACATATCAAGCAGTTAATTCATAAATTTAACCAATCAGGATCTCGGTAATTTCAATTACAGCCGACTTAGAAATCAATGTCCTCGCAACCGTTAAGTTGGCCTAGTGGTTAGACTGTCCGCTGTGTGATCGGGATCTTCCGGGTTCGATTCCCGACCGAGTCAAATCGAAGACTTTAAAATTGGTATCCATTCCGTCCCTGCTTGGCAGTCGGTATCGGAGAAGTGCGGAGAGCTGTGATTGTAATAGAGATCCGGGCTATATACACGATTACTATATTCATGTATCTTCTCCATACTGTCTTATTCGTGGTGCAAAACGCCGCCAGGTGCTAAGCGCAATTGAAATCTTCTACATATATATATATATAACATGGCTTACGGCAGGTGTTGAAAACGATGGTCAGACGACGTCGCCAAGAGAAAGAATCAATGATCAACAACGTAGCAGTGGAAAAAAACAATCGCTGAAAGGTGTGTATAGCACCAGATGTTATTTCTGCCCTAATCCTACCTGTTTAGCCGGACTGTCGGGTCAGTAATCGGATACCAACTGTGATGTCTACTGCTTCCGCCGTCACCATTCGAGGTACACCTTGCTGCCCAGTTGATTTTTGTAGTTTCGACTAGGTGCGAATAGTTTGCCGTAAGAATGCGCTTCCAAATTGCCCGTAAGAGGTTTCTCATCTTGATCGCGTTCATTTCTGCCATTTTCGAGTGATTTGAACTAATGGTAGCACTCCCTTTGTTCAATTCGTCTATAGCTGCTTGCTCTAACCCGATCAAAATTTCATGGCTCCGCATTTGGCACGAGGCTACTACAATTGCACATGGTCTTTGGTGACCCGTGTGTCGCTATAGGTATGCAAACGCAACATTGTTCGGTGTGATATGGTCGTCTTTGGGCATTTTCGACCTTATTCAGGCAATACCTGGTTCACATGAATGCAAAAGGACATGGGCCAAATGTGGTAAATGTATATATGGACCTGGTATTGTCCCAAATATTGTCATGTGTGGGCCGTATAACGTGTAGTGTTCCATATACGAAAGCATGGTCAATCCCACACATGAGTCACATAGGGACTGTCGAATTTTTCTAACTGGGACCCTCGGCAGGCTTTTGTTAATATTATTTTTATATATGGAAGATTTCAGTGGCAATTATCAGTTATCACAGGGCGGCGTTTTGTACCACGGACAAGATAGTCTGGAGCAGATACATGAATGCAGTAATCGTGATAATCGTGTACATGATACATGTTTGAAGTGAGATTTTTCAGGTGGAAATGCACGTTCGTGTATCATCTCAAATTCAAACGAACCGTTCTTATTATGACTTAACCGTTCAGTTGGCCGAGTGGTATAGACTGTCCGCTTTCTGATCGGGAGGTTCCGGGTTCGATTCCCGACGGAGTCAAATCGAAGACTATAAAATTGGTATTTGTTCCTTCCCTGCCTGGCAGTCGGTATCGGGGAAGTGCAGAGAACCGTGATTGTAATAGTGAACTGGGCTATAAGCCGGAGGTATTGACACGATTATTATATTCACGATTACTATATCAATGTATCTGCTCCATTCTGTCTTTTTCGTGGTGCAAAACGCCGCCCGGTGATAAGCGTCACTATAATCTTCTATATAATAATATTATTAATAATAATAATGATAATAATAATATGACTCAAAGATCTGACCCAGATATCGATTCTTTTTACAGAAATGATTCCGTCCGAATAATTCCAAGTCTGGGAAAACTCTAGGATTAAAGTTGCGCAATGCTTGGATATTGTGTTTCGAAGCTTGACATATTAAACAACATTTTCATTCTCTACTAATAAACTATACTTCTCTTTGAGTGCAAAACTGTGTGCGTTTTATTTTACAAAATCTTGTTTTATATTGTATCTGTAAGGAAGATTCGCCATAGATTCATCCTACCGTTGAGTTGGCCGAATGGTTTGAACTATCCGCCTTCCGGTCACGAGGTTCCGGGTTCGATTCCCGACCGAGTCAAATCGAAGACTTTAAAATTGTTATCCGTTCCTTCCCTGCTTGGCAGTCGGTTTCGGGGAAGTGCGGAGTGTCGTGGTTGTAATAGTGATCTGGGCTATAAACTGGAAGTATTGACACCTATACTGTAAGCATTGACCTGGCGTAAATGACCTTAGTAGTTGAAAACGCTATGAATTCCAAATAAACAAACAAACCATAGATACATCCTCCAGTTTGGGTTTATTGAGAATTAAAACTTTCACAAGCTTTCGGAGCTTCGCTCGAACATCAGGTAACGAAAGGGAGTGGAGTCCTCGACTATTGAATATTCTTGTGTAGGTTCGAAGCTCCAATTAGCATTGCAGCATTATCTGATATCACGAATTGTGTAATAATGCCACATTTGAAATTTCGAATTAAAATTTCTCTTCGGGAAATCTGGAACTAAACGCGAATGTAGGCCAATGCTCATTCGGCCGTACCATCACGTGACTCAATAAAGAAATGACTCCTCTCGGAATTATTTAAACAGGCCGCCTCGAAAGTGGGGTCACTGTTGAAGTGGCTTCGGTTGCATAGAAACTCGTCACACTGCTGAAGTGGCACAAGAGACTTCATCTCAACTGCATTCTGACACCTCAGTTTTACTGTTCGCCTTCTGAACTGGAAGTCCCCGGCTAAATTTCTAACGGCGTCACACAAAAGAATTTATAATTGGCAGCCATATTGCGAAAAAAAACACCTAGCGGTGGGTAATTTCCATGAGACGGTAACTACTGAAAGGCATCCATATGTTTTATAAGTCAACGTGATGCCTAACCAGTCCAACTAACCTGGTACTTCTCGGTGGGTGATAATTCAACTATGTTAGTTGTAGGTGTGGTGATGTGCATGACTATGCATGAACCTTGACCCTTTAGAACTCTATGGCGTGTTAAGGGTCTGCGGTATGTTCTCATGGATTCTCGTATTGGAATACATAAGAAGTAAATGTGCTGTCACTATCGGGCCATT
>JASFYC010000193.1:0-16742 GCA_030412335.1 Botrylloides violaceus | reverse complement strand
GTGACTCGAGCTAAAGCCCGCCTTGTAGCTCTTGGAAACACACAAAAATATGGCAGAGACTATGAACAAACTTTTGCTCCTGTCGTACATGCAAGTTCCTTTCGAGTGTTTATTGCTCTGGCAAATGAACAGAAAATGATGATTCATCAAATGGACGTCAATACTGCATTTCTACATGGAAAGCTAAATGAAACTGTTTATATGAGGCAACCAGAAGGGTTTGTGGTGAAAGGAAAGGAAGACATGGTTTGTTTGGTCAAGAAATCAATTTATGGATTAAAGCAATCTCCACGCTGTTGGAATCAAGCTTTGCATGAACAATTGGTAATTATGGGATTTACCCAGATTGCATCTGATGCTTGCATATATACGGGTGCTATTGATGGAGATGAAATCTTTTTAGCCGTATATGTTGATGATCTGCTCTTAGCAGCAAAATCTGAGAAGGTAATTGCTCAGACTAAATTGAAGTTTCAAGAAGCATTCAGTGTCAAAGACATGGGTCTGCTACACCATTTTTTGGGAATACGGGTGAAGCAAAACAATGATTCGATATGGATAGGACAAGACAGTTATACTCACGCAATTCTTGAAAGATTTGGAATGACAGAGTGTAAGCCGGTGAACACTCCAATGGATCCTGGAGCAAAATTAAAAAAGGCCAAATGTGATGATAAGAGATTTGATCCCACTCTATATCAAGCTGCTATTGGAAGTCTGCTGTATCTGGCCCTTCATACTAGATCAGATATTGCATATGCTGTGTCAAAGTTGGCACAATACTGTTGTGACCCTACAATATACCATTGGAAAACTGTGAAACATTTGTTGCGTTACCTGAAAGGAACTGATAGTTATGGTATACTTTATACTGTTGGTTCAAACACTGTGACTGTCTACGCAGATGCTGACTTCGGAGGAGATCAAAATGACCGCAAGTCAACGTCGGGATATGTTGTTATGAAAAATAAGGGAGCAGTTTCGTGGAAATCAAAGAAACAAACTGTTACTGCGCAATCAACCGCCGAAGCTGAATATATTGTCCTCAACCTAGCTGCTAGGGAAGCCTCTTGGATTCGCCAATTATTTGAAGACATGAATAGAAAAGTCGAAGGTCCGATCACTATCTTCGAGGATAATCAAAGCGCAATTGCAATGTGTAAAAATCCTGTGAATCACCAAGCAACCAAACACATCGCAGTTAAGTTCGGATACATCAGAGATGAACTAGAGTCAAATAAAATTGAGATACGTTACATACCAAGTGATCAACAACTGGCTGATATATTTATGAAGCCATTACGTCGTCAAACATTTTGCTATTTAAGAGACAAACTTGGTGTTACTACTATGCCAAACTGATTGATGTAATATCGTAAGAGAAGGAGTGTTAGAATATGTGATATTCTAGATTGCTTACGACATTATGGAAGTATTTATTTGTCGATTCGTTATCCTGCAAAGAGTCTTACTCTTGAATGTATTGCTTTAGTAGTACGAGACAACTGATGGTTTTGACCATTGAGTGATGATGTGCATTCAGCCGTATCATAGGGAACACGAGGTCAATCCTGGTGTTTTAGATTGTATGGAGAACGTTGTGGGGTAGTCTGTGTTGTTATCGTGGATTGTCTGTTGGATTTTGGACTCGTTGACGTATGGAGTAATTTCAGTTGCTTCTGACTCTGCTTTAATAAATTGTCAATACATTTTACTGTTATCTCAAGCCGTTCTGGATTCGGTACAGACAGCAGTGTGGCGATTTACTCATCAGTCCTGGATCCCAACTATTATCGAGCCAGTTGCATATATTAATTACTAGCTGGTTTTCCCGGTTTCACTCGGGAGATACAGCATAAGACGTTGTAGCCCAACGCGAAAAATGCTACCTCCATGTAATCGTGGGTGAGAAGCTTCCCTCTGTTCTATTGGCGAAAAGAAATGGCTCCTCGATTCAATTCTCATATGCATTATCTAGACCCGTATGAGATATATATAAGACGCCGAACCGAAGGACAGTAGGCCTGCATAAGCAGAACGTTGTAGCCAGGTTAGTTTACGCGACCAGAAGGTAAGATATGATTCCGCTAGATGACAGAAGCGATCCAAAAAGTGCATCTCTCATTTCCGCGTTGTGAAAAGTGGAAGTATCAGCATTGGGCGATGTATAACTTAAGAAATACATGTCGGAAGCGCTGAAAAACCACCTGGTCGCACGCATAACGTCCGACATGTATTTCCTAAGTTATACATCGCCCATTGATGCTATTTCCGCGTTTCGATACGCCAAAATCGGAGATGCGCCTTTTAAATCGCTTCTGCCATCTAGAGGAACAATTTCTTGGCCAGCTGGTCGCTAAGGGTAGCCTGGCTACAACGTTCTGCTTATACGTACTTTCCTTCGGTTCGGCGTCTTAGATATATTTCATACGAGTTTAGATAATGCGTATGAGAAAAGAGGGAATTCACGCATTTTTCGCGTTGGGCTACAATGTCTTATGTTGTATCCCCCGAGTTAAACCGGGATAGCCAGCTAGTCATCAATAACAACATCCAATGATATTCTGGACGTAATCTCTCGATGTGCCAAATTTGACAAAAAACAGGAGTCAATTTTACGTTTTCATCATGTCAAAACTAATCCCATTCGTATCGCGTATGTCGAGTACGGCCACACGGCTAAGACTAGCCTGCTACAACTATTTGGTCGGAGGGTTCTATTAATGCTGACGATGACTGTGATGAGATATATGCAACCTTAAAGCTTTTTGAAATTATTTGCTTTAGTTCACTCTGCAACTAATAGCTTATATGCCATTTTCGCTTTGCTTCCTTCCGAGGGAGGCTATATAGCCAAACACATCATCAATAACACCCAATGATAAATCTGGGCGTATCTCTCAGATATGCCGAATTTGACAAAAAGGAGTAAATTTTCGGTTATCATCATGTCAAAACAAATCCCATTCGTTTCACGCATGTCGAGTATACGGATGGTCATAATATAGAGGGTGTTTCTAATCAATGTTGAGTCTAATTTACCGCTAGATGTAAGCTCGGATGAGAGGCGATCGCGTTAAGTGGAAACATTTCCGTATGTAAGATCAGCGCCTTATATATCCTACCTAGTGATTCGAATATTGAGTGAGCCCAATAATGAGCAGATTGCTAAGGGCACAAGCGAGATCGAAAAATGGAGAGTTTTGAGGCGAATATCTATTCATGCAAACATTTATTTGCCTTGCAGAAGCAGCTATGTTAAACTTAGGTAACAAACCGCTTTCGTGGGTCCAGGCTTACGAATATTTCAAAAACCCCGAAACCATTATCGACAAACCTGCGGTCAGACCTAAAGCTGGAGAGGGTTACTTTTTCCGTGGTGGATGTGTCAGCGAAAATATGGGCTTCATCAGCGATCAGTACAGGTTCATATACACTGGAGCAAAGTCAGGTAAAGAGTATGGCTTGAAAAAGCGCTATTATAAGATGAGAGACCCTGATGGCAAGAAAAGGAAACATCTTGACGGTTTCGTTCGTCATGTATACTCACAAACAGATGACGACAAGGATCAAAGCACACCAACGCTATTTCTTATCCACTATGTTGGAGATGAGACCCTACACAGGGACAGTGTGCACGGAAATTCCAAGTCTAAAAGTAACATTTATTTGCCGACGAGCAAGGAAACAATGAAAAGGAAATCAGCAACAAGCGCTCCTCAAGAAGTGTTTGCCGAAATGCAGTCAATCGATATCGATCAGGATCGTGTCGCAATCGACCGCCCAAGAGATCGTAAGGAAGTCGAGAATTTATGCGCGATTTCGAAAAAAAGGCGCAGACAGAACGACGAATTTTTTAGCTCTGTGGAATTGGCGATGCAGACAGGAAAATTTGTGAGAAAACTCCAGGTTTATCCCGACCTGGTGATCCATATTGGACATGTTGAACTTCTGGAGAACACCGCCAAACTCATGCAGTTATGTGAGAAGAACACATGGTTAAAACAAGTCATCTCATACGACACCACATTTAGCATGGGTGACTTTTACTTGTCTATTTTCGTCTGCCGAAATGTCCTTCTTCAGGGAGATCCAATATATCCAGTTGCTTTTATGATTCACGAAAGAAAATGTTTTTCTCGCCACTGCGATTTCATCAGGGATATTCTCCCAGATATCAATATGGCGAAAGCGAAAAAGATTCCTCTTGTAACTGACAGAGAGATGAAAGGCGTAACTGAAGCGTTAAAAACGTGCTTTCCAAATATTCCAAACATATTTTGCTCCAATCATATATTGCGGGATGTTGGATTATGGATAAAACAGCACGGGGGATCACGCGATGACACAGTTGTGCTCAAAAATGATGTCTTGCAACTCATAAGGAGTAAAAGCTTAGAAGAGTACAAAGAAGAACTTCAGAAAAGAGAAGGGAAATGGACAAATGCTTTCAGGGACTACTTCACCAAATGTCTATCACAAGATCTCATTCAACATTGCTGCGACTTCATAACCAGCCGATTCGCAGCTTTTTCTGAAGGTGCGGAAACCAATAACATTGGGGAATGTATGAATAAAGTGTTGAAGTCAGACACGAAGCATAAAGAGCTGCCAGTAAATGCCATGATATTAGCTTTGAAGCGAGTCCAAGACCTTTATCATTACGAATTTTCTCGAGCTCTGGCATCCATGGGCGACTACCAGCTGAAAGCGGATTTCAAGAACCGGCAGATTGACCGTTTTCATGTCACCTTTCCGACAATAACAAAACTGGAGGATATCATAGATGAAATCCTATCAAACGAAGAAACAGTAAGCAAGGGAGTTGCAAAATGCCCAACCTACAGAATGACTCAAAGGAGTCTTGCACGACATTGTGTGAAAAATGACTACATCAGCTTTTCTTCGCGTACTGGAATCGGAATCTTCACGGTTGCATCACCTGACAGAAAATCCTGGCACAGCGTACGATATAACGCAGCTGGCCGGCCCAAATGCTCATGCCCAAGCACCGGAAAGTGCTTCCATATAATGGCCGTTCAGATAGCGCTGCAAGACCCGGGGAGTAAGAACGAAAAATATACCTACTCGCTCTCGCAGATGTGGAAGCGAATGCGTGGAAAACAGTCATCAGGCAGAAAAGGACCCGGCAAAAAAAACGATTATGACTATAAAGCTATTACAGCACCTGTTGCTCTGGATGTAGCCCGGTTCAATAGGACATCCACCCCTCGAAAAATTGCGCCAGTAAAGCCACCACCTATTTTGCAATTGGAGGGGCAGTTTCTCGATGTTCCGATTGACGTGCCGTCCGATCAAGATGAGCTACTGCTTTCTGTCACCGACGAAGATATTGAGAAGTGAGTATATTGGTGTGCTTCGAATATAAGCCAGCAATTATATCGCTTCGAGTCCGACGGAGCCAATTATTGCCCGTTAAATGTAGGGGACGCTCCTGTGTTTGAAGTAAAATGTTGGACAAATACGCCTATACTTACTGTGCTGTTACTTTTAGGCCAGTTTCAGAAAACTGGGATGTTTATCGCAATAAGCTAAGGATAAGTTCAATTAAATAATGTGGAGGGTTGTGTAATATTTTAGAAATTTTTTTAACCAGCGACTAAAAATGTTCAAGAATTTATCTTATATTATATTAATACACGTAATGTTGTGTTTTATATTTAAAAATATAGTAGAGCCTATGGCGGTGTGCCAATAGGTATAGCATTCACAAGCTTTCGGAGCTCCACTCCTTCCTGATTATCTTCACCTGCATAATGAAGGAGCGGAGTTCCGAAAGCCTGTCAATATTACAATTCTTAAAAAACTGAAGCTGGACGATAAATCTATGTTTAATCTTTCTTATGGGTTTTATAGGGTAATAAACGACGTGTATCCGTGGATGCAATTGGATATAAATGCGGAAGTCCAAGGAACACAGAACGAGAAGCCCGATCAATGGCCATCGTTGGAGGGAACACAGTGGCTTACGGCGGAAGTGATTGAGAAATCAGTCAATAAATTCATCCGCGATATATCATCAACTGACTGCAGGTCTGTTTTGCTTCTCCCCGCTTTTCTCTATCAATGCTCTCATCACAATCAGCACCAACCAGTGGCTGATTTTGTGTATGCTCACGAGGCCGTGAACAGCGATTCATTTTTGATTCTTGTCAATCCGGGGAATCACTGGTTATTTGCATCTGCTTGCTTAAAGCAAAAAAAAGTTATACTCTTTGACTCGATGACGTACGGTATTCACAGTAAACAAGAGATTTTTTCAGTAATAATCAAAATAATATCGGCTGCATTTAGTGTAGCGGACGTAAAATTTGAAAAGGAAGACTGGCACTGGATAATTTGCGAAGATACTCCGCAACAAACTAATGGCTACGATTGCGGAATACACGTCATACTGAACATGTACGCCTTATTGAATGGATTGCCTCTGCCAAAAATTCATCATTCAGAAATCTCCCGAAAATGGGTCAGGAAATTGCTTGATGAAAACAACCTGCAAGATGCTACCACCAGGGTATCGCGTGGCCGTGACCCGGGAAAAGACGCGGCTCGGATCAAAGTAGCTGACCTTTGGATTGACGCGCACATTGACGTTGCAATTCTTGCCCAACCCTCCGTGGAATGTGTGGTTGGTTTATTCGGTAACACCACATCAGAACATTGGAGTAGATGGTCAATATGTGAGAAAGGCGGATGCCCTGGCAAACTGGCGATCACTCGCCAGGTTCTTTGTGTGTTGTGCCGGAAGTGGTATCATCAGACATGCGTTGCCAACAAGACGTACAATAAAACGTACTACGTATGCGAAGTGCATTAAGCGTTCGAATATCTGCCCAATAACGTTTATCTGCTAGAGCTAGACATACTATGTCTATTATGTGCCTTTTGACCGATCCATAGACGATGAGTCAGTGCACCAAGTGAAATTGTATCTTTGTACCTTTGTTTTTGCATTCATGCTGTGTTATTATGCCTTAGTTGTTCATGCCTTTTATCCTATCGGAATAGCCTATAGTTGACATGCGCAGTGCGCATCTCGACGCATCTGCCATTGGTTTCTTTCTAGTTTTCTTTGCAAAATTGACGCACCAACATTGTTTATGATGATGACAAAGCTGTCACTTTTTTGTAGTCAAGCTATTGGGTATACTGAAGGTTGCATATAGGCTTACGTTATGCTGATCGCGCGGTGATAAACTAATAACGTTTAAATTCGTAGGCGAAAGGTTGTGGTCGCCCTACACATTGTGGTGATTGCGCAATCCTATCATAGCCTCTTTCCGTTTAGTCTAACTTTCGTTTAGCAACGATTTCAGTTTAGCCGCCTAACCGTCATTTCAATGAACCTAACAACCGTTCAGTTGGCCGAGTCGTTTAGACTGTCCCCCTTCTGATCGGGAAGTTCCGGGATCGCTTTCCGACCGAGTCAAATCAAAGACTTTAAAATTGGTATCCGTTCCTTCCCTGTTTGACAGTCGGTTTCGGGGAAGTGCGG
Source organism: Botrylloides violaceus (assembly GCA_030412335.1). Classification (NCBI taxonomy): domain Eukaryota; kingdom Metazoa; phylum Chordata; class Ascidiacea; order Stolidobranchia; family Styelidae; genus Botrylloides; species Botrylloides violaceus. The sequence continues at coordinate 9,226 of JASFYC010000193.1, read as the reverse complement.
AGAGTCTTGGTTGTAATAGTGATCCGGGCTATAAATTGGAAGTATTGACACGTATACCGTGAGCATTGACCTGGGGTAAATGACCTTAGTAGTTGAAAACGCCATATAAATAAACAAACAAACTAAACAAACAATGAAAATAACAGGTGTCTCGTGATTTTAGATTAACCTGCGTTTGCGATTTACGCTCAGCACTTTAGGGTGATCGTAAATTAGCCTTAGGACTACGACGATGCCAGTTTAGCTTGTTTTTCACGCAGTCCTATAGCGTTATTCTAGAGTGATCCCGTTTAACGAGACCCCGCTTTTTCCAACCGAGTTTGCCGCGCCTCAAAGCGTCGACGCCACAACAGTTCTCATTTTTTAATCGTGTGACTATGAATACTAAACTACGGTAGGTTTGTTATCTATAGTGTGACGACCCCACACAGTTTGATGACGTCACTGAGTCAGTCGAGGCAAGGGGAGGTACTCGCGTGGTCGCAGTTTCAGAAACTTTCGTCCGTCAAGACTCAAGATTTTCACCTCTTCGTACCCATATAGTGGACCGTGTAGGCCGTAGGGACATACGGCTCGTATGAATTCCGTATTGCCGTCCTGCCGCGGAGTGTGTCGAATACGTAACTTCGGTATCTTCCACGGTCGCCTGATAACGCAGTAGGTAGCGCTTCATTAGTGATTCAATAGCTTCTGGATGATAGAGCTTCAACACAGACGATTTGCAGAGTGATGATGTATTAACTAAGCCTAATTACCTTCTACCATATATCACTAGTGGGTTATGGTGAGGAGAGAAAGGGTTATAAGGGAATCTCCCTAGAACCGCCGAAAAATGTTCGCAGTCTGCCAGGTCGGTGGTCTGGTATCGTAAAGTCTGCGTGGAAATAAATTATTTACATTCCGCTGGGTCCGGCAATTATTAACATTGACGAAAATTGTTGCGGTCCGCTCGGTCCGCCGTTTTTTGACGAAACTTGTTGTAGTCCGCCGTTTAGTTGTTTTGACGAAATTTTTGTAGTCTGTTCGGTCCGCGGTCCGCTGTTTAGTGTGACAGATTCTTTTCAGTCCGCAGTCTGCGAGTCCGTTCGGTCGGCACGGTCCGCTGTTTAGTACTGCGAAGTCCGTTCGGTCCGCAGTCCACATGGTCCACTGTTTAGTATTACCAATTTTGACGACAATTCTGGTGGTCCGCGAGCCTGCATGGTCCGCTGATTAGTATCACAAAGTCCGTTCAGTCCGCGGTCCGTCGATTAGTGGCTCCCGAAGAAGAGATTATTCTGGATAGAGCTCTGTCTCGGATGTCGCGTTTTCTACGGAAACCACGGCTCGCCGTGTCGATAGCAGCGACATTTAATTGAATCCGACTGAACTACTTTGATCGAATCAGGGATGTCTAAACAGACAGAGATACTTGGATCGAATCAGCAAAATTGTTTAAATTGGGTTGGGTTTTGGGTGTAGAAGTAGCCTATAGTGTTGATAGGAAACCCTGGCATATTTGGGTAGCTAATTATCGGATCGAACTAAATTTAAAACCAAATTATCGTATATGATAACCATGAAATCGGTGTTCCTTACTTTTCTTATTCAGTATAGTAGACAGTAGACAAATAAACAATTCTTTCTCTCTCTACAATCCCTACGCCATACCGGATAACCATGATTATTCTATACCTGCAAAGATTCGGTTATAGGCTATAAGCAAATGCCGCGTTGCAGCTACACAATCTATCGGAAAATTGGAAGGCAGAATTTCTTCGAGATACCTCTAAATATCATCGCACAAATGTCACTAAACTATCAGAAAGAAGGTCATATATACAGCCTATTTTAGGCTACATAAAACACCGCCTGCTGGGATAATGATGCCTCGCATTATTATCTATAGGCCTACTAGAATCTATAATCTATAATTTTCGCACGGCTATAGATCACGTCACGTGTTGTCATACATGGGGACGAGGGAGCACTGAGATGAATAAATAAATGAGGTGCTTTTCATCTCAGTGGGCGAGAGGCAACCACTCGGAAATCACTTGAATGCCCACTGAAATAAATTTGTATTGTCGTCCTTGTCCCAACAAACTTATGAAGGTTAACGGTGAGCTTTCGAGCTATTATGTTTGTGCTTGTGCATTGGCTATAGATTTTGTTTGTTCAAAATTAAACCGCTTCCAGTCATAGGGAATGGCCAGTTTCGTTTTTCCATCATGGCCGTACTACCGCTCATTGCGTTCAGAACTTTAGGCTAGAATTGTGTCTGCTGACCTTCTTCGAATTAGAACCATCAGAAGTTTGTTTTTTGTTTGCTTGGAATTTATGGCGTTTTCGACTACTAAGGTCATCTACGCCAGGTCAATGCTTACGGCATACGTGTCAATACTTCCAGTTTATACCCCGGATCACTATTACAACTACGACACTCCGCACTTCCCCAAAACCCTCTGCCAACCCGGGAAGGAACGGATACCAATTTTAAAGTCTTCGATTTGACTCGGTCGGGAATCGAAGCCGGAACCTCCCGATCAGAAGGCGAACTATCTATACCATTCGGCCAACTGAACGGCAGGTACCATCAGTAGTTGTCAGAGATCAGATATTCATTCTGCTGTACCGGAACTCTACCGTTTGTGTCATAGCTGTAAACGTGTATACTCTCACCTCGGCGATCGCATAAGTCCCGCCATATAATCACTGCCGTTGATCATACGACTTTACCAATAGTTTCGTATAATCCACAGTTTCCGGAAATACGGTAGTGTTCTCACGTTACACAATAGTGGGGATAGGACCAATATCAACTCCCAGCGACAACGGAAACACAGGCGGCAGCAACTAGCAAGTGCTGTCGACTGCCGAGTCTTCATCGATCGCAGTACACGCCATAGAGTAGGTGCTGAACCCCAACGTTCGTTGCATTGGTAACCCCGGCGTGTCTTCATACTGGTCACCCGACGTTCGATACATTAATGCTTCAGGCTGCGCACGGAGAAGACAGGATCTTATGAGTTAAAACCTCAAAATTTTCGCGCCTGTGGCTCGTTCAGTATAAATTAGCTATACCGACAGGAACGGCGCACTTTCTATTATTATAATGCCTATGCAAATTGGTGGGAGCCCCCAGGGTTTGATATATGACAGAAATTTCTCTGGGGGCCCATCCCGAGTTTTAAGGCAGAGCTGGCTATCTACGGCCCTGGGTATCGACAGGCTTACGGCGCATATCACCTTAGTATCTTTAGACGCCATACATCCAAAAACAGCAACAACAATGAGGATATGCGACTTGCGCGTATGATGATGAAATTGGAATCTATGGCCTAATTATCGCATTCCGCATGCAGCAATTGGTTATGCATGGCCTACTTTAGGCCATGGGTTAAGTAACAGTTGTTTCCAGTATCAAATGAACGCGCAAAAGACTATTTTGACGAAGTTACAAGCGAAAGAAGGTTGAAAAGAATTTATTGGTAAATTTACGTCACAGGGTCAGAGACAATGTGTTTACTCTTCGGTCGTGAAAAAGCAATAAAACGCAGTTCATACAATACAATTCATTTCTTGCGATTTTGTTTGCTTCCGCCCACACTTAAGAACGGCATTAAATCTTATAATGCCATAACACTTTCACATATTTGGGATATGTCAGATGCGGCGGCTTATATCATTCTGCAGTCGCTTCCTTTTGTATTCTATGACGCGTACGTACTTAGTCTAAAGTAGGCCATGGTAGTGTTTATCGCATACGACTCCTGTGCGTTCCCAAGGTCCGCAGCGATTAGACGATGTATCTGTTCCTTTTATATTCACTCAGAAAACAGACATGGCCTAAAGTAGGCCATGACTCAGATAATAATAGCTTAGTCGGCATCAATTACGTAGACGGCAAAAGCAGATAAAGCCAGGCCTACCACAAATAACACTACTGCAGTGATTGATATACAGCGTTATTGTCACTGAACCGTTAACCGCCATAATTCCCCGCAATTCGACCTCTAATTTCAGCAGCCATGTATAGAACGTGCCTACGGAGCTTTGATAATTATGTCTACGATTGATAATAATTATTATGATTATGATCGTAAACGCAAGATTGAACATTCTTTGCGATTGGTTCTATCTTGCCCACGATTGTTCATTTACGATCTCCCGTTCACATCACTGAATGAGGCTGTGTAATGTATTTGTAAATCCTTTCAAGAGTTTTATATTCTAGTGGTACTCCCAGTGTTCATAACAATGGGTAAACATTCACGTTTTATTGAATTGATCCTATTCCAACAAAACCTGTGCGACAGACGACCATTGTGTAAATAGTTTTATCAGATATTCGAGATATCGGTTGCTACGCGACCGGTGTCACGGCAACCTCGCGTACATGCTCAGCATGAGGTATACCGATAAAGCATAAATCATTGTAGGCCGCATCTCCAAGTATCTTTAGAGGCAGAACAACCCCCTGCTTAAGAATGGAGGATGCTGATAGGAAAAAGACAATGATTGCAGCAAGAGAACGGGGTAAGCCAATTTACGTGACGAGGCTGTCTGTTGCATTGTAATTTTTCCGTTTCCGCGGAGGCATAACGTTAATTTTCTCGATTGCAAAATGTGAGGTTGACCGCATTTGGAAAGGCTTTACGCAAATGAGTCATGGGATATTAAGAATTGAATATTTGATTCTGATGTCTTGTGTTGTTAGATAGGCGTAGCCTGAGCGGAATCGTTTGATATACCCTCTATTTGAATGTAATGTTCTGATCTACTGATGCCTTTGATGAGGGTTCGCGGTCTTCAGTGGGGCGACTGGCAAAGACCTTTACACTAGCTATTCAATAATATTTTGTACGGTAATGACATCACTAAAGCATTTCGTGGGTAGGCTCAAGGCTGACCTTGTTAACGCGCATATCGAAGTGTACGACACGCTTGTTGGTAGAAGTTGTCGTATCCCACAATTATTACTCAGGCAGAGCATATTTGATCTCTGCACTGTCTAGAGATGGAAACGCAGATAAATTTGGCCAGCCGGATTGCAATGAGCAAATCTTCCTATTATGAGGTAGATGATGGTGGGGGAAGTCGGGTCTAGCTTTCTGGCGGAGCCAGGAAATATCTCGACTTAAAAATTAGCTTGGCTGAAAATCTCGCAGATCTCCTGAAAGCATTCGAATCAATACAGAAGATTCCTTCCCTCACGCTTGACCGTAAAATGACGTGTGCTGAGTGGTGACCGCCATAGATAAATTCGACTGTCATTCTCTCCATCCGTCGTATCGTGATCTTCCCGCCTGTACGTAGTAATATATGACGATGACCGCAGCAGTATACCAACATCACCAAGTAACAAAAGATAGACGTACGGGCCTACACATTGTATCAAACTATCCATATCCAAACGGCGCCCATAGTTTACTTATAATATACAAAGCATAGCCCGTTTGATCGCACGCGAGAAAGCATAAACAATGTCTAATTGTTTGCGAGCCAGTAGGCCTAGATTCGACACAATAAGCGGATCTGATATTTATATCATATACGATTGCTTGTAGCCTTACTGTATATAGTTATTAGTTATGTATTATTACGGTTGCTTTACATTACAAATTGCTTATGGGCTTAAGAGGATGATATGATATGGAAACATCTTTTCCGTAACTTGACTAATCTGATTTCAAGCAATGTAGGCCTACACGCGGCAAACTTCCGTCAACGGTTTAACTGAGAGGAATAGAGACATGTTAATTTGGTGTAACATCGAAAATTAGCGATGATGTTCACCGTATGCCCACATGAATAACACACGCGTAAGTCGCGTATAGATAGGCGCCCTAAAGCAACGAGAGACATTATGAGCATGGACATCATGGACATGGGTGTTAAAGAGTTTGGAATCTTCACAAAACTGGGCGATAAAGGGTTCATCAAACCAAGCCTTCACCTGGGGGTGAACAAATTAATGGCCACACAGCAAACAGCCAGCAATCACCAGCCTGCAGCAGAGGTCAGGATCGCATGTCCGCCATAACATTATATTATATGCTGTATTAAACTACGACTGGTTGGCATTACTAGCCAATCTTAAACAGACATAGCCTATGTCGAATAGATTAATGCTGATTGTAAGCGCATCTGATTGAATTAATATCACTTTCCTTCAATGCAACTACGGGGTGAATAGCAACCTTGTTTTACACTTAGCCTACAGACATAGTTCGTTTGTAAAACCTACTACAGTAATACAATGTATCATGCAGATTGTAATTCCGCGTTTTGGTGAGATCCTCCACAAAATTCTCAGTAGCCAATTTTATACGTGGCCACAAGGAAATAATTTCACAGTATATGCCCCTGCAATACCGGCCCACCCTTCTTTCGAGATCTTTGTGGCACGGTGTCGGACGAACTATACCTACGACTAGGATCTGAATAAAGTGACCTTGCGTGATTAAAAGTCCTTGAGTACATTTCGCCAAGAGCAAACACTCACTTGAAGGCCACTCAAAATGGTGATATCAGCAAACTATCAGCAAGAGCCTCTCAGATACTAATGATAATATTTAATAACAGGTCCCGGACCAGGACGATATGGCTTACCAAGCACTGTAGGATTCAAAGCCCATGACTTTACCAAGCATCAGAAGCCGGCGTATTCATTTGGAGCTCGCTTGGATAATTCTAGTAAGTGAACGTGGCTGATGAACAGCCAAATGGATATCCCACAGTTTGTAAGGTGACATGACGTCTTGCATCCTTCTTCCAACAGTGTTCTCAAAAGATGTCAGTCCTGGACCAAAATACTTAGTTGATTCTCGGTTCACTCGATGCGGGCCAGAAGGAGAGCCAAAGTATTCCATGCTAGCAAGGCAGCCGGAACTCGGTAAGTTAGCAGAAACTAATCGTAAATCCTCCTAAATCAACCATTTATATTACCTCGCAGTTGACCGGGTGGTTTGACCGCCGACGTCCGATTGAGAAAACCCGGTTAGATTTCCAACCGAGTCAGATATAAGACTTTAAAATTGGTATCTGTCCCAAATCTACTTTGTAGTCAGTATCGGGGTAGTGTGGTATCACGCAACGAAATTTTTCTGCCACTATCTAACATAAGCAGTTTAAAAGCCAAAAAACAACAACAACAATCAACATCAAGAACTTGCCTCGTTGGGAAATGGGTATAGGGGTTTATTTCTAATCAATTGCTGATAGGTCATAGGTCATAGGCTTACAGTTGTATAAGCCTAGTGATGGCACTGACTACTAACTCGGTTTACCCTATGAACTCTGTTATATTGCCCGTCGCCTTTGACATTACCAGCTTTCCATCATAAGCTGGTTTTTGCTGAATCAACTTTGTTCCCTCCATGACCAACTAACAGTTCCCTTTACTCGGATATTTTTCAGTCAGCTAGTACAAAGCTAGCCTACTTTAGAACCTATTATCGCTACTAAAGTGAATTGTTAAATCAGAAATCTATCTCAAAAAGGTATATACCTAAGCTGCATTCGACCTGTTGCATCGCTGTAGTGTAGACATAGTTAACAATAAAATCTGTATACGCTAATATAGCCTTTTTACAATCCCAAATATAGAGTCAGTTTTTTTGTAATAAGCTTTATATTTCGATGACTTTGCGACAGACATTTCGGTCTTGTTTCTTTACAATTGTCGGACGAGAATATGTATTCAAAACAGAGTTACCGGTAACAATATACGCACCTGATATACCTGTTATAAAACAACAGTAGGCCTAACGTCAACGACCACAAGCCGAGCAACGTATAGAGATAATAATTCATTGACGTAATTTTTAGGAGGTAGGCTACATTAGAGAAATGGGGCTGTCGCTTTAATCACGTGAGGACATATCTGCGGCACGCTTTGAATTCGAAATTCTGAGTTGCAAAAACGAATACACTTTTACGTGCAATTCCTACCAACAATTTATTGATATATATATTGAATCATACATCTTGCGATTTCAGCTAGTTTTAAGACTCCGGGTCCTGGCACTTACAACAACGATAAAGTCCACCCCCAAGGAGAGCGCCACGCCCCAAAATACTCAATGGCTATGAGAACACGGTTCAGAAAGAGAGACGCTAACCCAGCACCAAACGCATACTCGTTGCCTCAGTTACAAGGACCTAAAATCATTAACAAGAATGCTAGTGCGGCGTACTCCATGACCGGCCGCTCTAAAATCAACGGCTTCGACGAAGATTTGGCGAGGACCCCTGGACCAGCTAAGTACGACGTTGTTCACCCTAATTCGACAAACCAGAAGCAACCGCTGTATTCAATGCTCGGAAGAAACGAAATGCCCGGGGACACAACAAGGAAGCCAGGTCCAGGAGCTCACTCTCCGGAAAAGGTATACATCACCAAACCAAAAGCTCCACAATTTTCCATGGGAATTCGACACTCGGAATTTATCACTCCTCTGATCATCGACGTTCTTGATTAATTGTACTTTTTATGTTTCTACAAGCCATTTTCGAGGGACGAAATTCCGAAAAATCAACAGAGTTGAAAATTTATAAGCCATCCATCGAGATTCTGTTTTTCAGTGTTATATCATCACATTGCAAATGGCAAAAAGTATTGAATAATAACTAAGCAACTAATTGTGAGGGAAATTTCTGAAGGCACATGCAGGTTTACGTGTGTAAATAATATTTTTGGGATTCGGTAGTGCTGCGGCACTATGTGCCAGAAACCAAATAACTTATCCTAGGCTTGTATGTCTACAATGGTGACCGCATCACCGTTTTGTACACGCAGATGCAATGGCAATATAAAACTAGATTCGCGGAAACGAATTTACAAGATTCAGTCTTATAATAATATCAATTATATGGTCCACGATTCCATATGATTTATACCTCGCTGAAACTAAAGTCGGGAAGATGTCATATAAGCCTACACACATGCAGTGTGAGCGTATAGTGTGTAGGCTTACCATTTATACTCGACATCTATATAGTCAATCTATCCTACACTGAGAGAATATGCTTTTCATGGACGGGACAATTTATATATGTCGTTCTGAGAAGTCGCGTTTTTCGGCCCCGTCAGTTCGCGTTAGAACGGCGTCGTGTAGGATATATCCCAAAATCTTAGCAAGTGCTGTAGGTTATGGAACAGGCATCGCGACCCGTGCGGATCGATGCAGCGAAGCCGGTCAAAAGGTGCAGCACGTAAGCAGAACGTTGTAACCAGGCTGCC